>RCUC01167901.1:0-58225 GCA_003697995.1 Taxidea taxus jeffersonii
GTTTTCCAGCAACCAGTAGTAAAACATAATTCATCTTAAGAGTAGTAAAAGGAAAAATAAATGCCTATGTAAAAATGTATTATTATAGTGCCAATAAGATGTAAACCTAAAATACCTTGACTTTTTTTATTGAAATGTACAGCTTTAAGTCTTACAATGCAGTAATGAGGTATCCAGGCATTGTAAATGACTCATGTACTTAACTGGGGTAAAAAATTGGGGGGACCAGGATGTTCTACTATTGTCAATTTCAAAAAGAAGAGCATAGATGTGTGAATTGCTGCAGCTTGCCAGAGCTAACAACTTGAATTTGTCTAGCCTTGTGTGTTGACGCCTCTTTTGCCTTCAAGCAGAGAATCCTTTGTTCTAACGAATATGTGCATATCCATAAGCCTTAGTAGTTGTAGCTGCAAGCTCCTACAGGCTATACTGTTATTTCTTCTATCCATGTCTTATGCTCCTCCTTCAGAGTCATCTTGCCTGAAGGGCTTCTTTTCACTGGTGTGAAACCAATGTTTATACTTCTCATTTAAACTGGCAGTGCACTACTTTCAGTCATGAATATCTTTCCAGTGGAGTGTTTTTAAATCTCTGAGGAAGAATCAAAATCTAGGGGAAATAAATGAACTGGAGCTTTCTGAGTTTTTGTATAAATATATGTAATTTCAATAGAAACTCTAATTTTAAAAAGGCAAGATGAGGAAACTAGAGAGAATATCAGACATTTGCAAACATTGGGATTAATGTTATTTCCTGGTCCTTGACAAATCTTTGAAGTTGTAGTTAAGCTCTTTAAAGAGTGATAAATTAGGACTATATACTTGGAAAAATACATGAACAATAAAATATGTTACTACACTTCATGTCATTTACTTATTTTTTATCTCTAGTAAATTATTGGGTTATCTTATGTGTGTACTGACATTTCAGTTACGAAGAATAAAGGAAAATGTAATACCATATATGTCATATTAATGCTTTACTTTTAAGATATTTTTAATAATTTGATTATTATATTATCAGACAAGCATTTATTAGGAAACTTTGAAACTGCAGAGTCATCTTTGACATTATGATTCTAAGAACTACTTAAACACAGTTTCAGTCCTCAGCAATGTTACAGCTATTATCTGGAGTAAAAAAGAGTAAATTAAATATGACAATTTATTATAATCCAAGTTATGACAGATCTATATGAGGAGGATTATAGGTAGAAGCACTTACATTATGAATCTTGAGGGTAAGAGCTGAGGATCAAGGGAAACTTCTATGAGCAAATGAAAGTTTAGTCTCTAAGGAGGAGTTGGAGTTATTTGGGCACATATTGGGTATTGGGTTTAGAAAGAGCTTGTATTCCAAATAATGTTTATAGCCATGCTGGTGTTAAATGGTATCATGCAAATGAAGAAGCTGCAGCCACAATTTATGGCTGGGTTAAATTTTGAGGGCTCATGAGGTAGAATACAACGTGGACTAAGTTAAATTAGTTGGATATTATTCTGAAATCTTTGTGAAGCGTTGAAATCCTTTTTAAAATAAGGGTACGTTGTGATTAGGGTTGTGTTTTAAGGGGTCTCTTGGTCAGCATGTGTAGGAAGACTGAAAAATAACTTAATTGGAAACAGAGATCAGAAAGCTTCTATTGCTTTATCCTAAGCAAAACTGAGTGTCAGAACAAAAGCAGCAGAAGGGGAAATAGGAAGCAGGGGATGGATAAGATAGATATTAGAAGGGGAATTTGACTGGTCTTGGTGATAGAATAAAGGAAGTAATGAAGATAACGTTATTCAGTGCGAACAAGAAATTTCTGACTTAGGCAATCTGGCAGTAGGCACTGGTGCCTTTAAGGAAGAAAGGAAAACAAAGCCCACAAGGATGTTTGGGAATGGGCACAATTAGGAGTTCCTTTTTTTTTTTTTAATATGTGGAATATACATGAGTAATTATGTTGATGCAAAGAGAGACAGCTTTATGTTTTCCTTCTTAATAGGTATGCCATTGCTTTCATTGTTGCCCTAGATTGGACCTACAGGAAAATGTTGAATAGCAGTTGTTAGGCTAGACACCCTTGCTATTTTCCAGAGGTTAGGGAGAAAATATTTAGCCTTTCACCATTCAATATTTCATTAGACGTAGGTTTATGGTAAGATACCCTTTCAGAAATTGAAGTTATTTTCTATTCCTTGTTCACTGAAATTTTCTATCATGAATGGATATTGAATTTTGTCAAAAAATTTTTCTATATTGGGATGCTCATATGGTTTCTCTATTCCACTGATACGGTAAATTATCTTCATTGGTTTTCAGATGTAAAATGATCTTGTATTCCCAGAATAAACTCATTTTGTCATAGAATAATATTTTTACATATTGTTGGATTAAACATACTAAAATTGCTTAAGAATTTTTAATCTAAATGAAAGATATTTGCAAAGAGATAGATTTTTTTCCCAATGGCCTGTTTTTGGTGTAAGGGTTATAATGATGACTTCATTGAATAAATGGATATTTGTTTCCTCCTCTTCAATTTTCAAGAAGGGTTTTTATAGAATTGTCTTTATTTTTTCTTTATTGTTTGATAGAAACCACAAGTGAAGACATCTGTACTTGACATTTTCTTTGTGGGAAAGCTTAAACTACAAATTCAATTTCTTTAATAGATTTGAAGCTCTTCTGGTTATTTATTTCTCTTTGAGTGTCAGTATTTTCCATCTTTCATGGAACTGGTCCATTTAATCCAAGTTTCCCAATGGTTGGTGTAATATTATTGTTACCTATTGCTGTGTAACAAATTCCCATAATATGTAATACTTAAAACACCAAACATTTATTATACCAAGTTCTCCTGGGTCAGGAATTCAGAAGCAGTTTATCCAGATGATTCGGGTTTGAGGTGTTGCCTTTGGTGGCAGTCATCTGAAGACTTGAAATGGTATCTGATTCCAAGATGGATCACTCTCATGGCTGTCAGAAGAAGACGTCAGTTCCCTCATGACTATTGGCAGGATACTTTAGTTCCTTACCACATTGGCCTCTTCATAAGATGCCTAAGTACTTAAGTGTCCTCCCACAATGGAAATTTCTCCTACAGCAAATGCTCTAAGAGAGTGAGAGAAGAGGAAGCCGGTGATCTAGCCTCTGCATTTACACACCATCATTTCCAGTTTATACTATTCATTAGAAGCAAATTATTGAAACCAGCTCACAATTGTAGGAAAGGACAATTAGTCTCTATTTTTTAAATGGGGGGATCAATAAAGAATTATGGAAATATTTCAAAACTACCATAAAGTTATTCAAATTTCTCCCTTACTTTATCTGATTTGTAGGGATATTCTCTCTCTCAATCTTGTTTGATAACTTTGTCATCTCCATTCTTTGCCTCATCGACTTGGCTAGAAGTGGATTAAGTTTATTGATCTCCATAAATAACCAATTTTTATTTCATTGATTTTCTCCATTGTTTTTGTTTCCTATATTTTTACTTGTGGTTTTATCCTTGTTATTTTCTTTCTTCTAAGAAAAAACTCTTCTAATGTTGGGCTTGATTTCTTCTTCTTCTTCTTCTTCTTCTTCTTTTTTTTTGGCTTTGTTAAGTAGAATACTAAGTAATTAATATCAAATATTTCTTCTTTTCTAATTTTCCAATTTTCTTTTACTTCAATTTCTTTTGCATTATTATTTGTGTGATATATTTTTTCATCTTTTTGCTTTATACCTTTATATTTAATTAGTTTTGTTGTATTTAATACATAGATATAGATTTTTCTAATCTGACAATTTCTAGCTTTTAATTAAGGTATTTATCATTTAATCTAATGTGATTATTGACATAGTTGAATATAAATCTGCCATCTCACTGTTTTCTATTTTCCAAATGTCCCTTTGTCCTCTTCATCTTCCTATTTTTCTGCATTCTGAAGAAAGAGGTTTTTGTTTGTTTGTTTTTGTTTTTTATAAATCATTTCATTTTGGCTTATTAGCTATCACTTTTTGTTTTGTTTGATGGTTAGTTAGGGTTTATATTGCACACCTTCAACTGATCACAATGGATCTTCAAATAATATTATACCACAGTGTAAATTCTAAGAACCTTACATCAGCATACTACCATTTTACCCTCATCTTTTGCTGTTGCTGTCATACATTTTACTTCTAAGCTTTTCTTAAGCCTCACAAAACACTTTATTATTTTTGAGGAAGACATCAAATTATATTTTAAAGATTAGAAAAAAAGATTTTACATTTGCCTACATATTTACTTTATATAAATTTGTTCAATTTGTTGTTTTATTTGTTTTTTTATTTGTTTGTTTTATTTGTTCAAATAAATTTTATTCAATTGCCTGGATCCAGTTTTCCATCTCGGAATATTGTTTTCTCCCTGTAGGAGTCCTTTAATATTTCTTACTTCTTTTTTCTGATTTTCTCATTCTAGCTTCAGTATGCCTAAAAAAAGTTTTTATTCTTCCTTCTTCTTTTTTTTTCAAATATCCTTGTAATTTTGAAATAGCTTCATATTTACAGAAAACCTCAAAGATAGTATAGAAAATTCCCCTATACACTACACCCAGTATTCCTTATATTAATATATTAGGGTGGTACATTTGTCACAATTAATTAATATCAATATATTATTATTAAATACATTCTATACTTTTTTTATTTTCTTGGTTTTTGCCTAATGTTTTTCCTATATAGGGTCTTACCCAGGATATCATATTACGTTTAGTTGTCATGTTTCCTTAAATTCCTCTTTGCTGTGACAGTTTCTCCGATACTCCTTGTTTTTGATGACCTTGACAGTTTAGAAAATTAATAGTCAGTTTTTTAAACTGACCTTTCATTGGAATGTGTCTGCTTTCTTATGATTAAACTTAGTTTGAGGTGGTTTTTTTTTTTGGTGAAAGACCAAAAGTCAAGTGATATTTTTATAACATGGTACCAAGTGTATGTACATACTATCGACATGTCATCACTGTGAATGTTAAATCTGATCTTGCAGCTGAAATAGTGTCTGTCAGTAACTGTAAATTTACTGTTTCCCCCTACTTCTCATTAAGTACTTTATCAGAAGGAAATCACTCTGCCACAAGTGATACATGAGTGGGAAATTCTATAGCTTTTACACAGGTTGTCCCCTCCCCCCTTTAGTCTTATCCTCTGCTGTTTCTTAGGGCAGCATGGATTTCCCCGTCCTATTCAGTAAGAATGTTTCATATATCTGTAATAAATTCTTCACACAGTCTGCATTCCTTCCTGTGTTCCCCATATCCCTAAGCGATTTTTGGAAATTTCATACATTAAGATTTATTTTTTGTATTGAAAAGTTCTATGGGCTTTGACTAATGTATAGTGTTATTTATACAACTTTATAGCTTCATGTAGAATAGTTTTATTACCCTAACTTATCGCCTGTTCTTCACCTATTTAACTGCCTCTACCCCAAAACCCTGGCAATCACAGAACTGCTTATCATATCTATAATTTTCCTTTTCTAGGATGCCAGAAAGTTGTAAGATTAAGGCATATAGCCCTTTCAGATTCATTATTTTCATTTGACAATATACCTTTAGTATTCATCCATACCTTTGCACTAGTTCATTCCTTTTTATTGCTCAATTACATTCCATTGTATGGATGTACCACTATTTGTTTATCTAGTCATTTCTTTGTTTTTGTTAGATTTTATTTATTATTTATTTGAGAGAGAGAGAGTGAGAGAGAAAGAGCACAAGCAGGGAGAGGGGCAGAAGGAGAGGGAGAAGTGAGCAGAGAGCTTGACACAAGACTCCATCCCAAGACTCTGGGATCATGACCTGAGCCAAAGGCAGATGCTTAACCAACTGAACCCAATCACTCCTATGCAGTCATTTCTGATGGACATCTTGATTGTTTTTGATTTTAGTAATGATGAATAAAGCTGCTATAAACATTCAAGTGCAGATTTCCATGTAGAAATGTTTTCAAGTCAGTTGGGTTAACACCTGGGAGTGTGATTTCTGGATCATATACTAGGGTTATGTTTTTGGATAAATGGTCAAAGTGTCTTCAACAGTAGCTGCACCATTATGCCCTCCCATCATGCCTGCATGAGGGATTTTAATGCTCAGCAACTTTAATTTTTTAGAGAAATTTATTTATTTTAAGTAATCTCTACACCCAAAGTGGGGCTTGAACTCATGACCCTGAGATCAAGAGTTGGCTTCTCTCTACTAACTGAACCAGCCACATGCCTCTTAGCATCTTCAGCAACAAATATTATTATTGAAATTTTGTTTTGTCTTGATTTGTGCAATTCTATTATATATGTTGTGGCATTTCATTGCTTTAATTTGTATTTCCCTAGTGTGAAATGATAGTGAACATATTTTTTTAAAAAATATTTATTTATTTGAAGGAGAGCAAGAGAGAGTGAGAAAGCACAGAAGGAGAAGCAAACTCCCTGCTGAGCAGAGAACCCAAGGAGGGGCTCGATCCCAGCACTCCAAGAGCATAAGCTGAGCTGAAGGCAGATGCTTAACTGACTGAGTCACCCAGGTTCTCTGAACATATATGCATATGCTTGTCTTCTGAGTATTTTCTTTGGTAAGGTATCTGTTCAGATCTTTTGCCTATTTTTAATTTATTTTTACTTTTATTTTTGTATTGAAGTATAGTTGACACATAAGGTTACATTAGCTTCAGGTGTACAACATAGTTATTTAATAAGTCTATACATTATATATATACACAGCTCACAGACAAGTGTGGTTGTCTGTCACCTGTCTGTGACCATCTGTCACTATACAATGTTATTACAATACCATTAACCTTTTATCTCCATGTACCTTTTATCTCCATGACTTATTTCCTTCCATACCTGGAAGACTGTATTTCCCATTCCCCTTCACCCATTTTGCCCAACCTCCCATCACTTCCCCTCTGGACAACATCAGTTGTTTCCCTGTATTTATGGATCTCTTTCTGTTTTTTGTTTATTTTATTTTTTAGATTCTACATATAACAAATGATACCTTATTTGCCAAACAGACACATGAAAAGATGCTCAACATCACTAATCATCAGGGAAATACATGCCAAACCACAATGAGATATCACCTTATACCTGTCAGAATGGCTAGAATCAAAAAGACAAGAAATTAGTGTTGGTGAGGATGTGAAGAGAAGGGATCCACTGTGCACTTATGATAGAAATGTATATCGGTACAGCCACTGTGGAAAACAGTATGGGGGGTCCCTTGAAAAATGAAAATAGAAATACCATATGATCCAATAATTCCAATATCAGGTATTTATTGAAAGATAATAAAAACACTAAGTTGAAAAGATATATGTGCCCTTGCATTTATTGGAGCATTGTCTGCAATAGCCAAGACATGGAAACAACCCAAGTGTATATCAATAGCTGAATGAATAAAGAAGATATGAGATGTTTATATTTAGACATATACACACACAATGGAATGTTACTCAGCCATAAAAAGAATAAGGTCTTGCTATTTGTGAAAACATAGGTGGACCTAGAGGGTATTATGCTAAGTGAAATACGTCTTTTGCATAGTTTTAATTGGGTGGTTTATTTTCCTGTTATTGGTTTTAAGATTTCTTTGTGTATTTTAAATATAAGTCCTTTATCAGATATGTGTTTTTATCAGATAAATGTATAGAAGATATTTTCCCCATCTGCAGTGACATTTTTGATTCTCTTTCTAATATCTCAAAGAAGAACTTTTTCATTTTGATAAAGCTTGTCTATTTTTCTTTCATGTTTTTGCTTTTGGTGGTGTTCAGTTTACAAATTAATCACCAAACTGGAGGTCATATAAAAATTTCTCCTGGGGTGCCTGTGTGGCTCAGTTGGTTAGGTGTCTGCTTCCACTCAGGTCATGATCCTAGAATCCTGGGATCAAACCCCATGTTGGGTTCCCTGCTCAGCAGAGTCTGCTTCTCCCTCTGCCCCTCACCACTCTTTTGCTCCCTCTCACGCACATGCTCTCTCTCAAATAAATAGAATTAAAGAAAAAAATTCTACTTTTTTTTTCTAGAAAATATATGGTTTTGAATTTTACTTTTAAGTTAATGATAGAGTTCATGTTATTGTTAGGAAGTATGTAAGGTATGTGTCTAGGTTCACATGTGTGCATGTGTATATATGTGTATATGGATATCCAGTTGTACCAGCAACATTTGCTGAAAAGACAATCCTTTTTCCCTCGAATTATGTCTTTACCCCTGTTAAAAACCAGTTGACTATATTTCCATGGGTCATTTCTGGACTTCTATTTTGTTTCATTGACTTATATTTTAGTGGCAATTTCTATATTTTATAGTCTATGTTCCATATTTTATTTGTTGTTCTACGTTTATATCTTATTTATAAGTCTAGTGTCTTTATTTTTTCTTTTTTAATTTTTTTCAGTGTTCCAAAATTCATTGCTTATGCACCATAGCCAGGGCTCCATGCAATACGTGTTCTCCTTAATACCCACCACGAGGCTCACCCAGCTCCCCACCCCTCTCCCCTCCAAAAACTCAGTTTGTTTCTCAGAGTCTATAGTCTCTCATGGTTTGTCTCCCCTCTGATTTCCCCCATCTCACTTCTCTTCATCTCTCAATGTCCTCTGTGTTATTCCTTATGCTCCACAAGTAAGTGAAATCATATGAAAATTGCAGTGTCTTTATTTTAACCAATACTACACTAATTTGATTACTGCCGCTTTATACATACTGAAATTGGGTAGTGTATACCTCTAACTTTTTTCCTAGTATTGTATGGGTTATTCTATGTCTTCTGCCTTTCCATATACATTTTGGAATCATTTTCTTCATAACCACAAAATAGTTTGCTGAGTTTTCATTGCATTTTAATTGTGTTGAATCTATATATCAAACTGGCATTATTATTATTACTTGAGATAGTTATCTTCTAGGGCAGTTTAGAGGAGGAAAGAGAAAAAAAAAATCTCCATTCATTCCTTCTCTGATTTTCTTCCTTTCCTTCTGTTGATCCAAGTCTAGCCAATGTGAATTTCTTTATGCTTGTAATATTTTTGATATTTATTACAGGAATAGCAATACATTTCTTCACGTTTTAATTGTGGAAGCAGTCTTTGTTTCTCCTTCCTTTAGAAGGATAATTTTGCTTACTGCAAAATTTTGGGTTAGTAGTTGTTTTTTCTTTCTTTCTTTAAATATTTTACTTCATTCTTTTCCTGCTTGCATGGTTTGTGATGAAAAGTCCTCTATAACTCTTATCTTGCTTCTTTATAGGTAAGGTATACCCTCAATCCCTGACTTCCTTCAATTTTTTTCTCTTTGTTTTTGGTTTCTGGCAATTTTGATTATGGTACACTAAGTGTGTTTTTGTGGTTGCTGCTATTTGTTCTTCCTGGTGTATTCATTATTTCCTGGGTGTGTGACTTATTAGTTGGAATGTCTTCTTAAGGGAAGAACCAATGAATGACACTAGTTACTAACCCCACAATAAATACCTTAGAACAAATTATTAACCCTTAATTCTTATTCCTTAATAGTATTAGGACTAAGAAAGTCCTCTGTGCTGGATATCAAAAGGCTTGATTTTTAACTTGATTTTAACGATGAAGGTAGTTTCATATGTCACATATTTCAGATATTTTCCTAGACTCCTCATGGTTGTTGAGGGTAGAAATGTTACAAAATGGCAAATACCTCTATGAAATGAATTGAAAATTCTGACTGAAGGTGACCTCTAGGATGACTGCAAAAAATATATCATATCGAATCATAGGAAGAACTCTACCAGCCCAATGATTCAGTGTGATCAGGATGAAATAATTAATCACTTAACAGATATTTATGATCTCCTTTTGGTAACCATCATTTAATAACACATTTTCTTCAACTGAAATACAAAAAAATGTATTTTACTTTCTTGGTCACACAAGACTGTATATTTCTTGATACTCATTTTTCAGAGAGAAAACTAAGAACTTTAAAAGATTTATGAATGATGAAATTCACAAAAGTTACAAAGCACTTTTAAGACCAATTATTATTGAGTGAATTCTATTGTCCAGTAAGATATTTTCTAGTCAATATTTTAAAATCATTCAAACTCTATTTCCCAATTTTTAATATTTATTATTATTAATATTATTAACATCAATATTGTCAGTAATTACAATAAACAGTTTAATCCAACAAAACACTGTTACCATCCTAAACATATCTCTAAACAAAAAGAATAAAATAACATTTTAGTTTACACATTCAATATTGGTGGGAAAAAAATTTACTTTCTAAGTTCTTTCAATTCCTCTCTGCTAATCTGTTTGTGTTTATCTGTTTATCTGGAACAGATGAAAGTCTAAAAAGCAATGGAGAACAGAATCAGCCTGGACAAGACTACACTTTCATTGGCATAATTATGAATGCATTTGAAATACCTTTCTTAACTCCCATTTTGGGCTATACTCAGCAGAATTAAAAGATTTAGATCTGGATTAAAGGATTAGGTAATTCATAAGCCAGTGTTTCATCTTAGAAAAAAAGGAAACATATCCATCCAGATTCTTTGTGTCAAGGGATGAATGACTATTTATTCTGCACAAGCATGCTTTGTTCCATTTAAGCTAACAATACGCACGTTTTTTTCCAGTCTTTGGCCATGCTGATCCCCTATTCATCTTTCACACTGAAAGCTTGCATCAGAGTTAGTGATACTTAAGTACACTGAGATTGACTTAAGTATCACTAACTCTGATGGTGATACTCTTAGGTAATAATTACTGTAAATATTAAGAAGTATGGTCACAAAAACAGAAAAAGAAATCTGAAGATAAGGACATAAGTACTCCCTAAATATTTTATTTTGATTTGGAGGAAAATACAGGAAGTCTTTTTTAGATATGTGTATTTTCAGCTTGGGTTAAAGGTTTTGCTAAGTCTTAGCGGGGAAAACAAAAACAAAAACTTAGCATTCCAAAGAATATTTTCACAAGTAATTCATCAAATATCACTTGAATGGTTTTCACTCTTCCCTTTGATGAAAATGCATAAGGCTTTGATACCTGGCAAAGATAGCCTATTAGCGATTTGGTTGGACCATGGTGTTGAGCTGCCAAATTTCTCAGTCTAAAAGATCCTTGCAGAGTGAAGCTTCTTGATCTTGCCATCATATTTATATCAGAAACTATCTAAAAATCTAAATTGGATTCCATGAGAAATTTTGACTCTCCCATGGCAAAAAGCCCATAGATGGCTCTGTATGAACTAGAACCTCAACAAACTACATAGTGCTTTATTTGTGAAAGGTCATATAGACTCATGACCCTCTGAAAAGAAAAAAAAATGATGTATTTCCATTTCTGTTAATTCAAATAATTCTACCTTTTCTCCCTTTCTTCCTTATTCTTAAGGGTTGCTCTCTCAAAAACATTCTGAATATTTAAAAATTTATCCATCAGTTTTCCTATCTTAAATATTCTCAGTCTTTTCTATTCTCTACATTTCAAATTTAAACACCCATAGACCACACTGGCTGATTACCTCTGGTCATTGCCTTCAAGAAGCATCTAACTACTGTTTCCATTTCCTTGTCTATCTTCATGTTTATCTTCTTAGTTGGAGAAAAGTTATGTTACTCTAAAAAAGAAACATTCTGCTGATTGAAATCCCACTAAAATATTCCTGGTGATTAATGTTTGCTCATCTCTTTCATTGCCATAAGAAATGCTCTTCAAGAAGTAATTAAAATCAGATAAGAGCATGGATATTGGAGCCAGATAGTTTGATTCATCTGGTTTGACCAGTTGCTATCTCATGATCTTGACAATTTGGTTCTGTGCCTCAGTTTCCCTATTTATAAAATTAGGACAAGAATAGTGCTTAAGCAATAAATGGCTCATAGAAGTGCTCAAATTTAATTTGCAAAGAAATAGAATCATCATTAAGGCATTAATCAGAGACCTATCCACTGAATTATTTCCAGTTCTCAGGTAATATCTGATTGAGTAGGAAGACTCCTGATAATATATCTTTTGTCAAAAGCAAATTTAAAAAAAAAGCCAATTCAATATACATAAATTACTAAATTCAATTTTGTGGACTTCACAATTTTGAAGTTTCTTTAGATATGTGTTTTGGAAATGTATTATGGTAGCATTTTTAAAAAAGATTTTATTTATTTATTTGACAGAGAGAGATCACAAGTAGGCAGAGAGGCAGGCAGAGAGAGAGGAGGAAGCAGGCTCCCCATCAAGCAAAGAGCCTGATGCAGGGCCCTGGGATCATGACCCGAACTGATGGCAGAGGCTTTAACCCACTGAGCCACCCAGGCGCCCCTATGATAGCATTTTTAAGTTGTATAAATGAGAAAACAATACCCACTCTGTGGTTTTAAGTGTTCTTCATCATTTTTTTTAAGCAGTCAGCAACTTTCCTAAAGTGCTAGAAAACCACAGCAGATGTAGATCAACTGAATATAGTTTTATTTTCTTCAGAACTACATTACCTAGAAAAATTAGTTTGAAATAAATTGAATGATTGTTTCCTATACTGTCTTTTTAGATATTTCCTGTTTCATATATTTTGTGATGTAAAATTATAAAACTGCTTGATGTTTTTCTGCTCCCAAGCAATTTGACTTTCAAATTTTAAACATTGCCTTGTTTCTTTAATTGCCAGACAATACCAATTTATTGATTACCTGTTGCATGTTCAGCACCTTCCTAAATACTGTAGGCAAATTTCAAGACAACACAATAGATTGTCTAGAAAAAATTTGTGGAGGACTTGTAGTAGTATGTAGATCCATCAGATAAACAGAATATAATTAAGTATTAAGGAAGCTATGTAATATCCAAGGTTTATTACATTATCAAGTTTTGTTATTGTCTCTTCAAAATATTTAGAACCTCAAATTACATAAATTAGATTATATATGTTATATATATAATACATTTATATATTATATATAATACATTTATATATACATATATGTGTGTGTGTGTATATATATATATATATAAATACATTTTTCTCTGTGAATGGTTAGCCACTGGCAATAGAAAGAAATGAGCCTATTCTCATTTGCTTACCTTAAAAAACACAGACATTTAAACTTCTTGAGGCAGTTTACTTGGAGTAGGGGAGGGTAAAATTGGAGATCTTCACAGAACTTGCCATTCCTTTGGAAAATCAATTATGCAATTCATTACATTCATTAGGAATACATTTGAGTTTCTCTGAAATAAATTGTAATTAAATTTTTGCTTTCTTCCACAAATTTTCAGACAATTAGATGGAAAGAAATACCAAAGGGGGGCACCTGAGTAGCTCAGTGTGTTAAGCCTCTGACTTTGGCTCAGGTCACGATCTCAGGGTCCTGGGATCCAGCCCCACATTTGGCTCTCTGCTTAGCAGGGAATCTGCTTCTCCCTCTCTCTCTGCATGCCTCTCTGCCTACTTGTGATCTCTTTCTCTGTCAAATAAATAAATAAAATCTTTATATGTTTAGCCAAAATATTGGCTAAACATATAAAAAATTATCAGATCAATGGTTAGCCAATAAGTGATGGCATTTCCAATTCCAATAACATATATAGATCAAACTTCTGTAATTCAACTGTAATTGTCTTTTCATTAAAATTATTTCATATCTAGTTTTATAGATCTTTGAAAAACATCATTTGATACATTTCCAATTCTGTTAGTTCAAATTTTTCTGCCAGCTTATATCCTTCACCTATTTTGGGTCATTTTCCCCAATTACTTTTTATCAGATTGACTGATCTAAGAGAAAAAAAAATACAACTATATTTTGACCAATACAATACACGTATTTATTTACCATGTATTTAAGTATTTATTTACTTATATCTTAGAGAGAGAGATTGCACAGATGGCGGGGGGGGGGGGCGCTGAGGGAGAGATAAAGAATCTTAAACAGGCTTCAAGCACAGTGCAGAGCCCCACTTGGGACTTGATCTTGTGATTCTGAGATCATGATCTGAACCAAAATCAAGAGTCAGATGCTTAACTGACTGAGCCACCCGGTGCTCTGGTACATGTATTTAGTAATTGACAAATAATTTTTATTCTTTCCTCTTAAAATCATCCATATTATTTTCTGTTTATTTCCATTGCGTGATATTTTCTTTCTTAAAAATGTAAAATATACTAATAAAAGAAACAGGATTTCTAGTAGATTCTAACAAATGTATAAGATTGATATCATGGCTAAAATAAAGCAAAAAATGTAATGACAAAAATTACTGAAAGGAAATAAAAGGCAGCAAAATTGTAACAGATTTTTGAAAGCAAGATTATGGATAGAAAATAGTATACTAGTTGCTGTTAGTACTACACTCATATTCCCCTCTGATCTGCTTTTCATGCACAATGGTTCTGTCGGACACTTCGTGTCCATTTCCAGTACTAGCATCTCTGTCAGAGTTCTGTTTCCTAGGCTGTGAGAACCTACTCCACATCCTGTGTACACCAGAGAGCAGCAGATAGCCCTGATCCAATGATTGGTAGGTGTGAGAATCTAGATACACCAACTTCCCTGCCCCCTTATGTATCAACACTGGGTCTCCTGAGCTCCAAGGTGAGCGTAAATTAAAAAATTCTCTTGGAATTTTGGTTGATTCAACATCCTTGTTTCACTTCCATTTTTTCCATTCCACTTCAACTGCCTATTGGTTTTCCCTGGGAACACTGCCCAATAAGCCACTTTCTAAAAATTCCTCACTTCAAGATCTGCTTTGGAAAACCAACCCAAATACAATGGTAACTGATTTAGTCTAGTCAATAAAGTCACCATGTAGGTTTGTGCTGAAAGACACAATGATGTTGATCCATCATCGATGATAATTAAAAAAGGAAGACAATCAATCTTGCAAATCCCCTAAACATTTCAGCATTTATGGAGACATGCTGAGAAACAAGGTATATGCAGTGAGCTTAAAAAAAAAAAAAAAAAACAATGAGATTGGTTGAAAATCTTTTTAAAAACATTTTGACTTTCATGTCTCACATTCTCACATACTTTTCCCATGCAGGAAAACAGACTGGTTTGAAGATATCAAGAACTATAGAAAATAGGAAGAGGAGGGATTACATGAACCACTGCATATACAACTGTGGGACCCTTATCTTTCTTTCCCTGATTCCCAAAAAATTAGGAGTCAAGTGCATAAGATCTACCTCAATTGTGTACCTCTACCAACATTTACAAAACTCTCTTGACAAAATAAATAATTCTAAGGAAAGGGGTTTCAGATACTAATAGTTGTAAGTCTCCCACTGAAGATGGAAGATTGACAATTAAACACCATCAAGTGGCCAAGTCTGTCAAAGCAGTCAGAGATTAGGGAGGGGCAGTTAGGGATCCCCAACAACATAGGGAAAAGCTCTACAAAAAATAAGAGACCAAAACAAACAGCAAAGAAACATCTAAAAAACAGAGGCCAAAAGAAAACTTCAAAAATTTATTTTGAGGATTAGCAAAATGCTGCATATAAACATAAAGAATGATATGTTATAAATCAGAAATTCAGAGGACAAGGAAACCATTACAAATTATAAAGCTAATTTCTCCATATTTCTATCCTTTCAGAATGCTAAGATAAATTAAATAAAATCTATCCAAATGTAGGAAAATTAAAAATAATCAGTTGGAAAATACAGATATAATTAATAATTTGGACTATCGATCCAAAATTATCAACATTTCAAATAAAAAAAGAGATAAACAAGAGAAGAAATTGTCTACAAAATAGTTGACAATAGTTACCCTAAAAGCAAGGAGCAAGGGTTCCAGTGTCTAGAATGAAAGAAGCCACCAAAATAGGAAAAAAGATCTTAAGAGTGTCCAGAAATAAGGACATGAAAAAAAATTTTTTTCACACAAACATAAAGGGGAAAAAATGATATCATTTCCTAAAAACACACTTAATCTTATAAAACAGTACCTTTGTTACTGCTCCAAGATGGGTGGGTGATAGATTTAAGAAATTTTCTGACACTGAAGCCTTCAAATAATTACCTCGTATAGCCACTTTTTAGAAATGTACTCGAACATGGACTTTAGCAAAACAAGGGGTAAACTAAAAATGGAAAAATGACGGGTAAGTCAAGCAGTAAATTCTTTTCACTCATTGAGTTTAAATTATATTAAAAAAGAAGCAATAAGTAAATATAAAATAGATCGTGATAAATGTTAAATAGGAAAGGAAAGAAGGATAAATATATAATTAGAAGGATACTTCGATTTAGGTGCCAGACAAACTTCTCCGGATGAAATGCAGAAGAGCCAAAAGAAGACATGGATGAAAAATGTTCTAGGCATAACGTGTAGCAATAGGTCCTTGAGAACGGAACATGTTTAGTTTGCTCAACAACAGCAATGAAACCAGGGTGGTTCAAGCAGATCATGAGCTGGGTTTGAGCTGGAGAAACAAAGTTGAAGTAGTAAGAGGCTATGTCATGTGGGGCAGTTCGGCCTTCAGTAGGATTTCAGAATTTATTTTAAGAGTAATACCCCATGAGAATCTGCTAGAGGATTTGGGGCAAGGGAGTAGTATGACCTAATTTATATTTTAAAACACTGCTGGATAGAGAACAGCGGCTAGGAGATCATGCCTAGCAGTAGAAAGGCAAGGCAGTCTACAGTACTTGTTTTTATATCTTCTTATCTTTCATTATAAGACTCTTAGGATTCTTCTGTCCTCAAAATAACATTTTTATCCATACCTAACCTTGCCATTTGTGCTTTTTTTTGGGACATTTTGGCACTTAAGACTATAAGCATAACAGGAATAAAAACCAATCCAAAATCCCAGATGTGATTTCCCTAGAAATCAGTTCCCATGTAATAGGATGATTTTTTTTTTCATTTGTAACTACCGTTACAACTTTTGTCAACAAAGATTATATGTGACCATAAAATTGCTGAAATGTATTTGTAAATTATTGAACCAGTCATCAAATGGTTGAAATATTTTAATAGCATGTGGTCAGATATAACACTCTTAAACTTTAAAACTCAATAATAAAGTGAGTAGGAGAAAGAGGAAAAATAAGTGATTAGTCTGTATGCTTCAGATTTTTAACTCTTGCAAGAACAAATCTGAATCATAGATAATCATCACTCTAATGCATCATCATCGTTAGCACATAAAGTAAACTTAATAGTTGAATTAACTATATGAAGAGAAAATTACCCATTTGGTACTCATGTGAAGTTTACTTTCTTTTGGAATTTTTTTTCCTTCCTGGTTTGCCATTTGATTATCTTTCTCATTAGAGAAGACAGAATACTCTTAATTAAAAGAAGTATATATTTCTTAAGTGAGAGAAAGGTCTATTTCAAAGCTGTCATCAGTACATTCAGTTTACCCTGGGACATATGCTAAATATGGAAACTGGTGTCATAGTGTGCTTCTAGTCCTCTGGGAAACTTTTTTTTTTTTTTAACTCAACAGGCTATGAAGATCATCATAAATCCTTAAAACAGTGATCCAGAAACTGCTAGTAACTGCATTCTTGCATGTTAAAGATGTGCAGGGTCAGCAAAGAGCTACTAATGACAAGCATGAAGAAGATGAAAATCATGGCCTGCCTTCACAAGGGAATCTTTACGTGCAGACTAGAGTTTTCAAGCTTAAAAGTTGTCAAGAAGCTTCACTACCACAAATTCCAAATGATGCACTGATTAAGAAAGGTCAGTATGTCTTTTGAGAAGTTGACAGTCATGATATAGTAACTATGCAAAGCTGCAAGTCTCCGGAGTAGTATTTGTGTCTAATATATATGGTCACAGGAAATATAACTGCCAAGAATGCCATATTCATCATCTTGAGTAGTTTTATCAGCACTACTTGATGTCGCACTCAAAAGAAAAATCACCAAAAATTTGCTTGGCCATTCAATCATGTATTCTTTGTGAAATGTGCCTGGGGCAGACTCTGTGCCTGGTGATCAGGATATAAAGATGAAAATAAGATACTGTCCCTGCCTTCATTGTGGTCAAAAAAATAAGAAGGAAACAGATAAAGAAAATATTATAATATAGTGTGATAATTGCTATAGTAGAAGTAAATTAAAATATCAGGGAAGTGTTAAATAAGCCTAGGGGAGTCTTTGCAAAAAATAAATCTGTAACCTATGAATAAAAAATAACTTACAGAAGATATAATTAAATATGCTTGTTTATGCATTAGAAAAAAAGTTGTTTTTCATATTCTCTAAATTCTTTATTCTAACACCTCTAATACTAAAATCTCTCATTTCTGATTCTAACTTTATTTTTTTTAACTAACTACACAAGCAAAGGTCATTTCTTCATTAATTTACAGGTCATACAAATATTTATTATATTTCTATATGATTGCTTTTTCTAGAATCTATTAATAACATTTTAAGCAAAAGTAGACTCTTTTTTGGTGATATAACTTATATTCTGTAAGAGGATTTTAGTAAGCTTATTTTTAAAATTTGACAAGTTGATTCATATACATATATATAAATGGAAAGTGAACTACCTAGAATAACCAAAGAAATAACCAGAGAAAAAGAAAACCACAGTACTTATGTGAATTTAGGATTTATTCTACATGTGTTTTTATCTAGCAGTGTTATACTTGCAGAAGGATAGACATATAGATGAATATGAAATAGTAGAGTTTAAAAATAGATCTACATATATTTGGTCAACTGACTTTTTTTTTTTTTTTTTTAAGTACCAATGCAATCAATGGGAAGAGGAAAGCTTTTTCAGAAATGGTGCTGCAACAATTGGCTATCCAAAAGTGAAAATAAAATGAACATCTACCCTTCCCTCACATCATACATAAAAAGTAACACAGAATGGATCATGAGTCTAAAAGCAAAAGTAAAAGTAGAGTACTTTTAGAAGAAAATGTAGTAGAAAATCTATGTGACTTTGGTATAGGCAAAGATCTCTTGATTAGGGCATAAAAACATAAACCATAAAAGAAAAAAACAATAAACTGGGTATTATAAAAAAATTTTGCTCTGGGAAGACCCATTAAGAATAGAAAGAGCAAGTTACACCCTGAGAGAAAATAGTCATAATAATATAGCTGACAAAGGACTTATATTCATACTATATAAAGAACTCTTATAACCAAGTCATAAAGAAGATACATTCCCCAATAAGAAATGAACATATTTGAACAGATATTTCAGAAAAGAATCTATGGAAATAGCTAAGTTGTATGCAGCACATATGTGACAGCTTCTCATCAGTTAAATGCAAATTTAAGTCACAAGAAGATACTATTACACCCCTCTGAGAATGTTTAAAATTAAAAAGCTGACAATATTTAGTATTATTAATTATATGGAACAACTTAAACTCTTATATAACTCTCTTATACTGCTAATGTGAATATAAAACAGTACAATACAGTGTAGAACTATGAAACCTGTAATGTCCTCAAAATGTGAAACTCTCACCTACCGTTTGATCTTCTAAGGTATTATCTAAGTGACTTAGGTAATACCTCAATCAGGTTTGTAAAGACAGACACAGATTAGATAGATCCATATATATATATATATAGATATCTAGATATATGGGTGATTAAGAGTAAAAACCTGGGATCTTATAAGTCAAACTACTGCTTCAAAATCAATTTTGAAAAAACAAATTAGCTGTCCATTACTTCCCAATATTAAACCAAATAGAGGAGTGCATTTGGATTACTTAACTATTGTACTGAGCTATATGTTGAATCCAAGGAGCAAGTCAGAAATTGAACAAGTGACTTCAAGCCACATACTACCCACATCCTAAAAATAAATGTTAGGTTTCTAGGAATACTCAATGTCTGTTGATTAAGACAAGAGAGAATGTCAGAAACAAGGCCTGAATTCAAAAGAGAAATTGCTCTGAACGGGGAACATTGAGATCTTGAATGGGAAAATGCCTACTTCAGAATAGATCCACATACTTCTGTCAGGGAAGTACATATCGGATGTGTCAAACCCAAGACTTAATCTAAGTAGAGAAAGGGCAAGTATAGACACCTGACTGCAGTAAAAAGTGAGGATTGAAAGACATAAAGATGGAGTATAACAAGATCTTGTTTATTTACAGATGACAAGGATAAAAATGAGAATAGAGCAAACTAGCAGACTGAGCTAAGCAGGGGGGTGATAGAGTAAACTGGAAAACTCTAGGAGGCATGATGACAGAGCTCAGGGACTCATTTAGATTTTAACTTAATGAAAAATAAAAAAGCAAGGACCTAGACGAGTATCAATGTGTGCTTTTCTTTATCCAAACGGGTTTAAATCCTTGTGTTTCTATCAGCAAATCACAAATTACAAATAATCTGAATGCAAAAGCAGCTCTTCTCACCCCTTGTCTGGGGAATCACCCTACTATTGTAGCCATTGGGTCAGTTATAAAAATACATAAGAGGGGTGCCTGGGTGGCTCAGTGGGTTGGAGCCTCTGCCTTCGGCTCGGGTCATGGTCTCAGGGTCCTGGGACCGAGCCCCCATTGGACTCTCTGCTCGGCGGGGAGCCTGCTTCCTCCTCTCTTTGCCTGCCTCTCTGCCTACTTGTGGTCTCTGTCTGTCAAATAAATAAATCTTAAAAAACAAAACAAAACAAAACAAAAAACCCACATAAGAATTCTTAAAGAATTTTTCAGTTCTGAAATGGAGAAAGGAGGGGAAAACATGAAAAGAAGAAAGAGCACTTATGGAAGCTTATGTTGAAGTGTACATTCCAGAGAAGGCCTCTCTCATCTTTTGGGATCTCTGCCCAAATATGTATATTTCCACAATACCTGAGTGTTTATCTTACCTTGCTAAAAAAGACTACCAGTTTTCAAAATGAAAATTCAATTAACTAGCATGAAGACCTGGATATTCTTCTCATTTAATGTGACTAAAAATAATTATTGGGCATCATGGGAATCTTTATAAATTAATAAATAGTTGACATGTGGAAGTTTTGATTATGTGGAGGCAAATTATTTAGAAGAGTATTAGAAAAAGGACACAATGAAAAAGTGATAATAGAACTGAAGAGATACAGAGGGGGGGGGAAAGCATAGGAAGGTAACAAGATAGTTATAGAAATTTTTCTTATGTTTTTCCTGAATCAAAAGAGTGTGGGGAAAGAATGGGGAAGTATCTTTTTTCTCCTTCCTGTATCATGAGACCAACTGCTCCTAGCCACCAGAAATAGGCTATTTATTCTACATTTGAATCTCATTGCAGATTAAATAGACTTTCATGGATTGTTTGGTGGAAACTTAGTTCCCATTATGGCATTCCTATCTATGTTTCTGTGTAAAAATATATATTTTGTATGAACACATAGTTTGTAATTTAAGAAGGTGGAGAATGGTAACATTCTTCAGTTATTAATGATGGCCCGATATATTTTAAGATTGTAGTTCCTTAAGTTTTGTTCTTTAACTCTCTATGCTTGTAAGTTTTTATGATTTTGAGATGAGGCTAAGAAATATCATAACTTAGCAGGAATTATACCCGAGAAAATAGAAACAAAGAGCATGTCATTGTTGACCTGAGATAACTCCAAAAGAGGTTTTGAGAACAATTGTTAAGAGCTTGATTATCACCAGTGATTCTTACCTTCTTAGGAATTCTGTTTTATTGGTATCAAGAAAATTTTAGAGAGTGAGATATAATGGCCTCATTTTAGTTAAAACCAAGACATGTATAATCCAAGTAGCTGTTAGGTAAAATTTTGATACTCAAATTTTATATTCAAAATATAAGAACGAGGGGCGCCTGGGTGGCTCAGTGGGTTAAAGCTTCTGCCTTCAGTTCAGGTCATGATCTCAGGCTCCTGGGATCAAGCCCCGAGTCCGGCTCTCTGCTCGGTGGGGAGCCTGCTTCCCTGCCTCTCTCTGCCTGCCTCTCTGCCTATTTGTGATCTTTCTCTCTCTCTGTCAAATAAATAAATAAAATCTTTTAAAAAATTTAAAAAAGGTTTAAAAAATATATATAAGAACAATGGTTGAATTATGTTTATACTTTGATGGGTATGTTTTCAAACCTGGAGACCATCACCTAAAATCAAGGACAATTATGAACTTTGATTGTAGCTAATTTCTCTGCTGATCATACACTCATTCTAACAGTTCTGTCCCATGAAACATATACCAATTATTTTCCAAGTGGTGAGAATAACACTGCTCAAAACATTTCTGTGTCCTATATTGCTAAACATTTTATCTAGTAGTTTGACATTTTATAGTATGAGAAAAGTATTCAAACAAACAACATCAAGCTGCTTGCTGTTATGACTGAAATTCACATTGAAGAGAGTAGCTAAGCTTTTTAAAAATTTTCCAAAGCAGGAATCTCCAGAGTAAAGGCATCCAGCTGTTTATATGCACTAAGATAGACAGAAGCCTAGGGAAAGGAAGGAAAAGTCTTTGGGAAAAAGTCAAGTTATAAGGCTGGCCAAAAACATACATAAAGTTTTATAAGATTTTAAGTCCTATATTAAGAGCCAATTCACTTATTGTCAAAATATTAAATTACACATTTGAGTTCCTATTAACAACTGAGTTACTGACCCAACCCTGCACCAGTAGTAAATTTAATCTTAAAACTACCTGCTGGATAAATGTCTTGAAGTTGTCACCATGCTAGATGTGGTTTAACACCTTTGCCAAACTGATTAATTCTTCCCTAATTCACATTTCAGATTCAGACAGCTTTAATCACAGTATGTTTATGTGGAAAGACTAAGGGTATGAATCAAAGTGCCTTAGGCCCATCAATTAGTGAGAGGTGATGCAATAAGCCAATAAGTCAGGATTAAACTGGTAAAAACAGCAGCAGGAATTATCTATGGGAGGATCAATACTGCTATTAGACTTGATGCTACAAATATTTGTCTTTATAGATGCTAACCATTCTTGGATTACTTTTATTTAACTCAAGCCCAGATCGTGAAAGTCTGGTATGGCTAACATTATTTTTTATACATTATTATATTCATCATGGTATACTGAAATGAAAACTGATTAAAATTTTTAAAGATTTCATTTATTTGGGGGGATGGGTAGAGGGGGAGGGAGAACTAGACTCTCCTTTGAGCAGAAAGCCCCTGATCCCAGGACGCCGAGATCATGACCTGAGCCAAAGGCAGACACTTAACTGACTGAGCCACCTAGATGCCCCAAAACTGATTAAACTAACTAAAATAAAATTTTTTTTCACGTAAGATATCTACAATTTATAAAGGAATAAATCATTTATTTATGCATTTATGGTACATAAAGTTATACATTTATGCCATATATCAATTATATTCAAATAAAAAATGGAAAAATCCACCTATTTATAAATATATATTATTTTTTTAAAGATTTTTTTTTTATTTGACAGGCAGAGATCACAAGTAGGCAGAGAGGCAGAGAGAGAGGAGGAAACAGGCTCCCTGCTGAGCAGAGAGCCCGCCCGCGGGGCTCAATCCCAACACCCTGGGATCATGACCTGAGCTGAAGGCAGAGGCTTTAACCCACTGAGCCACCCAGGTGCCCCATAAATATATATTATTATGCATACATATACATACATATGTGCCATATCTGTATTTATATGCATAACACGTTATGTAGTAAAATAGAAATATAATTTTACTACATCCAAAATTGTGTCTAGATTCAAGATCATTAAAACTTAGTGGCAGGGGCACCTGGGTGGCTCAGTGGGTTAAAGCCTTTGCCTCTGGCCCAGGGTCCTGGGATCGAGCCCTGCATCAGGCTCTCTGCTCAGCGGGGAGCCTGCTTCCTCTGCCTGCTGCTCTGCCTACTTGTGATCTCTGTCTGTCAAATAAATAAATAAAATCTATATATATATACATATACATATATATATGTATATGTATATATATATATATAAACTTAATGGCAAAAGAGGAAAAATGCCTTGAAAGACATTTATATTTACACCAGTAAAATGCACAAGTCATAGAAAACAAATGGACAGCATAAGGAAAATAAAATAAAATAATAAAATAAGTAAAATGGAATGGGGCACCTGGGTGGCTCAGTGGGTTAAAGCCTCTGCCTTCGGCTCAGGTCATGATCCCAGAGTCCTGGGATCGAGCCCCACATCAGGCTCTCTGTTCAGCAGGGAGCCTGCTTCTCTGTCTCTCTCTCTCTGCCTGCCTCTCTGCCTACTTGTGATCTCTGTCTGTCAAATAAATAAATTTAGAAAAATCTTAAAAAAAAAAATCTTAAAAAAATAAGTAAAAATGAAATAAAAAACTTACACCAAGATAATGAGAATTCTGTGTATTTCACCATAGCATTTCAATATAGAATAAAATGACGAAATAAAACTAAAAATGATATCAATATATTCATGAGAATATGTTAAAAATAAACAAATACCTGTCCAAAGAGAAAAAGACAAATTTATAAAAAATAATGGACATATAAAGACTGTGAAAAAGAGAAAGCCAACCAACACCAAATAACACTTTTTTTTTAATTTTTTGGTAAGATTTTATTTATTTATTTACTTGACAGACAGAGATCACAAGTAGGCAGAGAGGCAGGCAGAGAGAGAGCAAGGGAAGCAGGCTCCCTGCTGAGCAGAGAGCCCGCCGATAAATATATACACATATCGGGATGCCTGGGTGGCTTAGTGGGCTAAGCCTCTGCTTTCAGCTGGGATCATGATCTCAGAGTCCTGGGATCAGCCCCGCATCTGGCTCTCTGCTCAGCAGGAAGCCTGCTTCACCCTCTCTCTCTGTCTGCCTCCTTGCCTACTTGTGATCTCTCTCTTCAAATATAAAAATAAAAGAGAAGATAAATATGTACACCTATAAATGTGTGTAAAAACTATCTTCCAAATGGGGCAATAAATGCATGGATTTTTCTGTTTATCCTTTTTGGATTGCTGTCCTTGCACATCTGAAAGAAAGCCATATCATGTTGTGGTTATTACTAAAGAAGACTTATAGGGACCCCATCCAAGGAACCAAAAAATACAACTATGCCTATTGTAATAGCATGGGAGTTGCATATACTAGTCTGATTTAAACACAGGGAGACTGGTGACTGAGGTGGGTGGCTTTATAAGGAAATGTAGTTACAGCAAAAGAAAAAACAAGAAGAGTTTTGAGGTTTTGTATAAAAATTTAAACATTTAAATCCAAATATGCATTTTGAACACATTTTTTTTTCAGTTGCTTCTCCAGCTCACCCATATTTGTGGTTGTTTCAACTGTTATAATATTTTCCTGTGAATATGGATGTAAAGTCCAGTTCTTAGATTTGACATCAGAGAACCTTGTGAAGGTAACACGTAAGTTCACATGATTATGACTTATTCTCATGTGTTAATATGTCTGCATAAAAGATTTGTATTTTCATTTACTCATGGAAAATACCACTCAACAGGCTATTCCTGAAAAAGTAATGATTTCCTGGAGGGGTGTAAGGAAGTCAAAGTTTGTGAATCAAAATTAATACTGTGGAAATGTAGAGACATCGGGATTATTAAGTTAAGTCTAAAATGGTGAGAATGAATCATTGCTACTTTCTTATATTTGGGATCATTCTTTATCATAATGGTGAGATATCACTATCTGGGAGTCACTCTCTCAGGAATTAATGGATGTATACATTCATACACACATGCATGCACACATACATGTATAAATATATGCATAAATGAAATATAAATATACACATAGGTTGTGTGTGTGTATGTATGGGTATGATATATTTATAAGAAAGAGATACCTCTTTATCTGATAGAGTATTTGTTCTATTAGCCATATCCCAATGAATACCAGCTTCAGTGTGAGGTTCCACCAGCCTTTTTCTGTACAGATAGAACAGATATCATAAAAAGGAATGCCTCATGTGTGTCCTAAGCTTGGTGATAATACAGACTGTAAATGCTATTGAAACTTACATAAGTTGTATTTGGTATAATACTAGAAAAGTAGCTCTCCAGAGAGGATTAAAAAATATATTCTGTGTTGAAATATGGTAGGAGATATTTGGATAAGTGATATGGATTTCTTTATTCTGGGACTTTTTAGCACTTATTCGGGCCTATAACCAAGGTCTCCTGCTTTTGGAATCATTGCTTATCACCCTCCCCACTAACGCTGCTCTAAATAGTTCAGTGGGCCGACAGCCCTCAGTTTGAGACCCATGTGAATCCAGTTGCTTTGAGAAATGATCCCTTATTATCCTCAGCATTACAAAGTTAGGAAAGCTGACCGGAAAAGGAAAATAAGGCAGGAATAAAAGAATAGAGAAAAAATAAAGGGGTTAAGATTACTGTCTCTAGAGTCAGAAAATGCTGGATGTTTATCCCAGTGTCCTTTTACATTAGCTGTATGAAGTTATATAAGTAAATTCCTTAAGGACCAGTCTCCTTATCTTTAAAATGCAATTGTTTGGAATATTATGCAGCCATCAAAAGAAATGAAATCTTGTCATTTGCGACGACGTGGATGGAACTAGAGGGTATTATGCTTAGCGAAATAAGTCAGTCGGAGAAAGACCACTATCATATGATCTCCCTGATATGAGGAAGGGGAGATGCAACGTTGGGGGCTTGGGGGAAGGAAAAGAATAAATGAAACAAGATGGAATTGGGAGGGAGGCAAAAAGTAAGAGACTCTTAATCTCACAAAACAAACTGAGGGTTGCTGGGGGGCGGGTGTCAGGAGAGGGTGGTGGATTATGGACATTGTGGAGGGTACGTGCTATGGTGATTACTGTGAAGTGTGTAAACCTGGTGATTCACAGACCTGTGCCCCTGGGGCTAATAATACATTATATGTTTATAAAAAAATAAAAACAATTAAAAAATAATACAATTGTTGGAGCACCTGGGTAACTCAGTCCGTTGAGGGTCGAACTCTAGATCTCAGCTCAGGTCTTGATCTCAAGATTGTAATATTCTAACCACTGATCTTGTTAAATTAATTAACCAAAGTGGGGCACCTGGGTGGCTGGGTGGGTTAAGGCCTCTGCCTTCCACTCAGGTCATGGTCCCTGGGTCCTGGGATGGAGCCCTGCATCGGGCTCTCTGCTCAGTGGGAGCCTGCTCACCCCACCCCCCACCTCTCTGCCTGCTTGTGATCTCTGTCTGTCAAATAGATAAATAAAATCTTTAGAAAAAAAAAAAATTAACCAAAGAGACCATTAGATTAGCAGTTCAAATACCTTAGCAGCCTACATAAGCAAATCAAAACCTGAGCCTGTAAATGCCTCAAAGTTAACAAATTGAAACCTAACAACAACCACACACAGCCCACTAAGCTTTTTCCAAATAAGGCAAACGCCAATCAATATAAGGTTGTAGCCAATCAAATTTCCAAGCTATTTTTGTACAAATAAACTCTTTAAAATGTGTAATATACCTCAGTTTATCCATTAGCTAATTTAAAACATCGCTACCTATGAAACAACGACTCAATTATAAACATTTTTTGTATCATAGGAACTCCTGAAAATTGGATAGTAACTATTGGTCCTTTGTCCTTTAAAAAAACAAATTGAAACCACATCCATATTCACCTACACATCGAAATACAACCCCACAAAGATATGCAGATATTCTCACACTCATATACACATATGATTTTGCATATAATTTTTAGACATAGCCAAAATTCCTGAAGCCCATGTTAAGAAAGTTGCCTCTAAGAACAATGCTTAAATGAACTCAAGAGGAAGAGAAGTTAAATGTTGCCTTCTCAATGTATCAAGTGGCATCACCTTGGCAATTGCTTTTCTGTTTAAAAATCTCTAATATCAATGACATTCCTTTATAGTTGCAACTTAAACCCATTTCACCTGCTCACATTCTCAAGGCAAATGGAAATCAATGCATGCATATTCCATATGACCATGAGAAAATTTCCCTTCTAATTGTCAGTTTTCTTGTCTGATGAATGAACAAACTGATAAAGCATAGGGGATAATTCAATGAAACATACCACACTGGTATTTAAAACAATCAACAAATATAAGCTGCTATTATTATTGTTCCTGTTTTTATTATATTCTAAAAAGGTAGTTTCATATGTTTATATAGTCATAATGAAAATTTCTCATTTAGGATTTTTATTTCTAGAAAATAGTCACATTAAAAAGCAAAACAAATGAAAACCAAAATAAGCAAGTCATAAATAAACAAAACAGTTTTGATTAGAATCATTGCTATCTCTTTTCACTTTGATTTAATTCATGTTTAGGTAAAGTGGTTTTCCAATACAGAGGAAATATTAGGACATTGCTTTCACTTCCATTTAAAAAATGTACCTCTCAATTTTAACATACCATGGAGGCTTCTCAAGGAGAAAGAAAAGTACAGTACTGTGTTACTGACTCATGCCCTTTGCCCCTTAGATCTGACCACTTCTAAAAGTTGTTAGTTAGTAGTTGTTAGTTAAATATCATTTTCATTTGTATTTTTCTATACTAAGGATTATTTCTAGATCATACCTCTAATTAATTGCAATCAATTTGAATGTGAATGTCAATATCTCGGCCCTTTTTCATGCTATTGTTGAAATGACATGGCACACAATGTTTCTTTTAAAAATCCCATAACCCAGATTCTCAGTTCTCTTCTTCAAACCCCCGAAGGCTATATTCAACTTTTAAACTAATTCAACACTTTCAAGATGGGAAAAACACCTTGAAACTGAAGCTAACAAAGTGAATCACATTCCTCTCCCAATTAAGATCTACAGAGGCAGAGATACTTACACGTGTGATATATATACACAAACACAGCTGGGCTGAAACCTGCTTTACCTACATGCTAACATGACTTAAAATTTCTCTGAGTCCCAAAGGTGCATGGCCTGGTGTTCTGTGAATATAGAAAAATATTTCTGTTACATTCTCTTGTTAAAGAATTTAAATTTACACGGTGCAGATATTTATTTAATTACCAATTTGTTTCAGAAATGAACAGGATATACTTTGAAAAAGAGAAGAATAACTTAATATAACCCAAAGTTCACATGCATAGAGAGCAACCTACTTTATGTCAAGCCATCTATTATTTGCATTACCATTCATCCTCGAAACACTGTGAAGCAGATTAATTGACCTCACTTTTACAGATGAGTGGCCTGGATTTTAAAGGGGTTAAGTGCCTTGCTCTAAATCACACAATGTGTAAGTAATGGAGGTGGAATTTGATATCTCTTTTGCTGAGATTCTTTATTCCAGTATTTATGACATACTGGCCATTTTAGCTTAAGAGAATCAAAAAGTTAGCATTTTTTCTATACTTAAGAAGTTAAAACTGAAAATAGAAGTACTTATGTTAAATCATGGTACTGCAAAGAAGAGTAGCATAAGAAAGATTTAAAATCACTTTTATACTGTAATTATAAATGTGAAATAGCAATAAAAATACTAAATGAGAAATTCTGTTATACTTAATCCCTATAAATGGGCTCTGTAACTTCTCATGTATGTTTCCTGCATTTAGATGAAGCTTGAAACTATCACTTAATTCTATATCCTATAAATGAAACTGGAATTATAATAAAATATTTAAAAATATCTGTAGTGATTAATAGAAAGACACTTTTTAGTTAAAAAAAAGTTATAGGTAAACTATGAATAAATAAATAAATAAATGACCTATGAGAGATGATCTGGAACAGTAAAGACTGGCTATCAGAGACTAATTATGACTGAATTCAAATTCAAAGCAAAAATGAACCAAGAGGTAAACATTATAAATCCTTGTATACTGGCTTTTTCGTCCTAGTTGAAGATTATGTGTAAGCATAGAGAATATCAGTAGATAATAAATAAATGAAAAAGAAACCATCAAAGCTGATCATTTTGTCTAAATCACAGATATCTGTATTTCCATGAAACAGATTAATGATATTCTCTGGGTTTTAGAGAGTATCCTTATTATTTTTAACATGTTCATATTGACTGTGTGCTTCAATGATTTTTTTTTAAAGATTTTATTTATTTATTTGACAGACAGAGATCACACAAGCAGGCAGAGAGGCAGGCAGAGAGGGGAGGGGAGAAGCAGGCTCCCTGCCGAGTAGAGAACCCGATGCGGGACTCGATCCCAGGACCCTGGGATTATGACCCGAGCCGAAGGCAGCGGCTTAACCCACTGAGCCACCCAGGTGTCCCCAGCACCCAGGTGCTTCAATGATTTTATTAACCCACTAAATATTCATCTTGTGGCAGTTAAATAAACAAGAATAAGGTAAGTGATTTAGATATTTTAAAATATGGATTTTAGATCCTGTGTAAATGGCTTGAGATTAGTACTCTTTTCTTGCCTAAAAACTGGCGATCCATTAAAGAAATCAAGAATTCATGTATTTTAGCAATTTTGATTTTGTAGTTATTGGATATTTCTTGAATCATTTTTCTTGCTCTTTTCCTCTTTCTTATAGAATACTTTTATTGCCAACTACTGTTAGAGTAACCTATTAATGTTAGCCTGGTTATGCCATTTGTACAAAATATTTAATTTGATGTATTTTTTGTAGAGTAGGTATGGAATTGGCATATTTAAAAACTATGATTAAAGGCACATTCTAGATTATTCAAATATATAGAGACATATATATATAGCCTTTTAGTAGAGAAAAATAATAATAGAGTTCCCAGACTGAATAGCGTGTTGACTTTTGTATATTAAATTAAAAATAAAAATCATGTGTGACCTGTGCTACAAAAACGCGGCCCATTTTGGTTCAGATTTCTTTCCTGACTTTCTTTCTTTCCATGACTTATGTCCTATGGATTTGGAAGGGAATGAAAGGGAATGACTACACAGGGAGAAAGAGTATTGGATGTGTGCCAATAGACTATTCTCTGTGGAGTCTTAGGCAAAAATGATGACGGCAGCAGGCTGTTAGAGGACATTCTTATTTGTCCGAAACTTTTCTGTATATGGTGGTAGTTAAGAGCTCTGGGGTCAGAATCTGGCTGTGAATACTGACTGTAACATCCAGTAGGTATGTGACCTCAGAAAAGTTAATTACCTTCTCTGTAATTAAGTTCTTTTTTTTTTAAAATATTTTATTTATTAATTTGACAGAGAGAGAGAGATCACAAGCAGGCAGAACAGCAGGCAGAGGGGGGGGGAGCAGGCTCCCCACTGAGCAGAGAGCCCCATGTGGGGCTCGATCCCAGGACCCTGAGATCATGACCAGAGCCGAAGGCAGAGGCTTAAACCACTGAGCCACCCAGGCGCCCCTGTAATTCAGTTCTTTTACTGGAAAAATTAAGATAATAATGATAACCTACATCATAAAATTGTTGTGAGAGTTTAATTATTTGATAGAGTGATTTACCTAGTTCCTTGCGTATGTAAAATGTATAATGGATATGTAATCATATTCTAGAAGCTATCTTTATATATTTCAAAAGAGTAGAGCATAATCTACTTTTAATCATTGTAACATGAAAAACCATTTGCCATTGGAATAATATTTTCAGCATAGAGTAATGCTGCCTCCTCCACTAACATTTAAATGTAAGCACAGACTTTTTTTCTCTACTGTTTACTGCTGTATCTTCAGTTCTGAGATTAGTGCCTGGACCAATCATAGTGTATTGTCAGTAACTGTTTGTTGAAAGAATGAATCAGTGATCAACTTTTAGTTTCTCCAAGCCAGTAAAACCCTCTGTGATACTTTATAATAGACAAAATGTTTCTTTTCAACATCCATCATGGATATACTCCCACCCAGGCTAGCAGCCAATCTAACCTTTCCTTTTCCTTTAATCTACTTCCTCCAGGTTCCAACTCTCTAATGGATGCCTTGAGTTTCAGGAAAATTCTACAAATCCCTTTAACATCCTTCTTGAGATTTTCCAATATGGATTATCCATTATAAAGGAAAATAATCTCTCTCTACCAAAATCTTATCAAAATTCTCACTCCTGAGGAATATAAAAGTAATAATAAAGGTTGATATTTATTGAGTGATTACTCTTACTCTGTATGAGACACTGGGATAACATTTGTGCAATCTTGTTTAATCTTCACAACAATTTTCAATTATACAGATTCTAGAAACCTTCACAGATAAGAAAATTGATATTTGGGGAGGTTGGTTATTCATTATCAAGTCAAAACTTATAAGGAGCAAAATAGGTTTTGCATCAGTCTAATATCAACATTAATGCTCTTAAGAACCAAAACAATGCTCTCTGCCCATTCAGTCAGTGTTCAGTATTAAAGCTATCAGAAGAGCTCATGATTTCACACACTAAGGCATTAAGGACAGACAATATGTTAACTATCAGTTAAAAGGTTACCCTGGATGGATATATTTTCACTTTGAAAAATGACACTTTGAACAAAAATATATTGAACTGAATGAAAGAAATTTTAATGTTGAATTTCAGACTCTGTGACAGGAAAATAGAATATATAATTCAGGACTGGAGACTTCCAGAGTTAACAAACTTAATATAACTTTGTTCCAAGTTTCATTGTCAAATTTATTTATATGCTTGTTCTTTTAATCCCTCATAGGGAATATTTATAATATATTTATAATATTCTCTTCTTTAATTAATTCAATTAGTCAATTCATAAAGTTTTTTCTTAATGTCTACTATGTGCGAGATACTATTTTAGAATTTTAGGTAAATGATTTCAGAAAATTCTCAAACTTATTGAAAGATAAAAACATTTAAACACATAATTATACTACAATAAGAGAAACATCATAAGAAAGGCAGTTATTACAAAATTGGAATGAAAGGTACACATAATCATTTGGGTTAAGACATAAGAAAAAAACCTTCAGTGGAACAGTTACATTTAAACAGGAGTTAGGTGGTGGGAGAGGAAGTATAGAATAGTAAAAAGAGGGGCACCTGGGTAGCTCAGTCCTTAAGTGTAGGGAGCAGTAAGCCCAAGACCATTCTGGGCTCTGCTACCGTGGGATCTGCATACTAAAGCAACTCTACCAAGGTCGCCCTAACCGCAATATTTGTGCTAAACAAGATGCCCCACTGTGGTATCTCATGTCCTGGAACATTTGCAAGATATGCGTCCCAAAATCGTCAAGTTCCTTCACTTGTGACTCCGGCTAACTGCCAACAGAAAGTCATTCCCTTTCGCCACCCGACCTTTTCTGCTTATACATACCCCCGCAGCTTGACAAATAAACGAGACTTGATCAGAATCCTGTCTTGTCTCCATCTCTCGTGTCTCTTGTCCTTTCATTCTCACTCCCCCTCTAGGGTCTCCGTTGACTATCTGCGGGTCGGGTCAGTTAAGTGTCTGCCTTCAGCTCAGGTCATGATCTCAGGGTCCTGGGATGAAGCCCCACATCACATTCCCTACTTGGTGGGGAATCGTCTTCTCCCTCTTCCTCTGTTCCTCTCCACACTCATGCTCTCTCTCTGTCTCTGTCTCTCTCAAATAAGTAAATAAACTCTTTAAAAGATGGTGAAAAGAAATTTATCAACTGGAATGATTTGTGTAAAGAATTTTAGACAGAACAAACAACACATGCAAAGGTATGAAGGCTTGAAAAAAATAAAAGTTGCTGGGAGAATTAAGATTAATTGGGGCTATGAACAAACACATTCTGATAGCTTCAATAATAGCACTCCCATTGCTTTTTCCTCTTCTGGCTTTCTGTCTTAAACACTGGGTCTGTGGGGCACCTGGGTGGCTCAGTCGGTTGAGTGACTGACTCTTGATTTCAGCTGAGGTCATGATCTCAGAGTCCTGGGATTGAGGCCAAGTCGGGCTCTGTGCTCAATGGAGAGTCTGTTTGAGGGTTCTTTCTCTCTCCCCCTGCCCCTCCCCTCATGTCTGCTGTCACTCTTTCCAAAATAAATAAATAAACAAATCTTAAAACAAAAAACAAAAAACAAAAACATAGGGGCTGCCCATCAGATTCCTACCTCTTAATTAGGTTTTATTGCATTACCTCATTTATTTCAGAGATTTAATTAGCAGCTACCAGCATGTAGATGGTGGCTCTTTAGAAGTTTCCAGCATACCATTATTTAGACAAGCAAGCCTAATTTAAAGGAGATAATTAGAAGACAGAAACCAGGAAATGCAGAAAGAATAAAAATTGGAAGGCGAGAGAAATGTTTTAAAAAGATTATTTGTTTATTTTTTGATAGAGAGAGAGAGAGAGAGATCACAAGCAGGCAGGCAGAGAGAGAGGAGGAAGCAGGTTCCCCACCGAGCAGAGAGCCTGATGCAGGATTCGATCCCAGGACTCTGAGATCATGACCTGAGCCAAAGGCAGAGGCCTTAACTGATTGAACCACCCAGGCTCCCCAATGGCAAGAGAAATTTAAAAGCAACTAGTCTCAGTAAGAACTTATTTTAGCTTAATATTGTTATAGATGGTTACATATTATCTATCACCTATATATACATATATAGGTGGATATGTGTATATGTAGGGGTTAGTATACAAACACATATGTCTTTGCTCTTTCAGATGAAAAAACCTAAAAGAAATAACACCCCAACAACAATGTGCGCACTCTAAGGCCCAAATCTTGGTTTTGAACAATATTCCCTTGGAGAATGACTGATTCTAGGACTAGGGAAGAAAATATGTAATATAAGACTGGAGAATCTTGCTGTGCCAAAAAGTAAGGAAGTGGTGAAAGAAAGCAAAAACAAAAACACATTAATGCTTGCTTTAGCATCATAAACTCAAATAAGAATGAAACAGAGAAGATTAGTATGGCCCCTACACAAGGATGACATGCAAATTCATGAAGTGTTCTATATTAAACAAACAAACAAACAAACAAAAAACACAAAAAAACAAAACCACACTTTTTAGGCTATCAAAGAGCCCCTAAGCTAATGGAAATAGTTTCCAGTGACCAAAGCTGAAAGGAATAATTAAAACAAAAACCAAAGTAGTATTGGATTATAATACAGCATATAAAATAAATGTCCATGATTCCAATGAATATAAATAAGTGATTTAATGAATTGATGAATGGAGGAAGAAGTGATAAATCCTCCTTATAGAAATCCAAGTAATTGATTTAGATTTCCTGCCTTAAAGGAGGAGAAGTGTAACTCTCTACCCATGACCTATGAACTGTGCACAGAGATTTTGTTCTAAAGGTAAAGTATAGAGACGGGGGGCAGAAAGAATAACTTCACATTAGGGAAATTATGAACATTCATTCAGGAGGTGAGTAGTTATGGTTAACATCAGCAGTCATAAATCATGTTGATGTTATGTACCCTTGATATGATATAATGGAAATGATATGTGATCCTCTGTGATCTTCCTCTCAAAAATCCATCTCAGGAGAAAAACATGGAGACAAGTCCCAGTACAGAGGCATCCTATAATACTTCCTTAAGAACTCCTGACATCATGAAAAAGTAAGCTTGAGAAACTGTCATAGCCAAGAGGAGCCTAAAGAGAGATGACAAATAAATGCATGTGGTATCCTAAATGGGATCTTGAAAAAAATTATTAGGTAAAAATCAAAGAAATAGGAATTAACTCTTCTTCCAATATCTCTTTCTTACTGATTCTATTTTGAAAGTGGCATGTATGTAATTTGCATCAAATGATATTGGATGAATGTGTTTTAAGGAGATATTGACCAAGAATGCCTGAGAAGTTGTGTACTGCAGTGAACTTGTAACAGTAAATCATGTTTTTTGTCTTGTCACTGCTGTAAGACTCTAGGCAAGTCATTCTCACTTGTGTGGAACTCAGTTCCCCATGCCAGCTTGAACCTTAGCTTTGGTTATCATAGGATGCATGCATATAGGAGCTCCACTGGAGGGTCTGAGGGCCATATCCAGCCATAAACAATTTTATATAAGGAATTATAGGACCTCCAGAGCAATATCTCTCACAAGGAAAAATGAAATCCAGGCACACAAGACCTAAGAAACTATCTCAGTGTCTAATGGGGAAGATCGGGAAGGGAGAAGTTGAAAAGCCCAGTGTTAAGTATTACATTATTTCTAGCCTAATATTCACCAGTGTGTACCTAACTCTGAGGAGAGGAATTTGGTAGAACGTACAGATATAGTTATTCCACAGAAATCTCTGAAAGTCAAAGCATTGCCTAGGGACTTATGGGATAGCATCGTTAGGAAATAAGATTCTTTCCCCACAGATGAAGAGAGCACACTGTGTTTCTTTTAGTATTAAGAGCTCAGAGATCTCAGCTTTCTTTGAAGACCATCAGTTCTGAGGTATTAACACATAAGAACATTTTCCATCTAATGAGGCACATGGTAGCACTGACTCAGTGTGAATTTAGCTGTTACCCGGGACGGCTTTGTAGGGATGATACAGACATGGAAGTTTTGGTGTTTTGAATTCCCCTGCGCATGCCCCTATAGACAGGTTTGGAGAAGGGTAGGGCCTTTTTTGAGTTTGAGACAAATATAAAATGAATACAAAAGATTCTGCTGTCCTCCAATGGTAAACAGAGCTAGACTCAGGGAAGCAATATTTGTTATTATCATGGTTGAGCAACGGAAGTTGAAAAACAGAAAATAGGGGATTTCCAAGTGATTAATCACTAAAATTGGTATTTCATAAAATTTGTAGTACATCTCCAATATCAGATACATTGGAGTTACTGTCATAAAAGGCTGATACACTTTCTGACCTTAAACTCTTAATTTTTGGCTTCTCCCTTTTCCCTGGAGAAGATCTGAGAATATTCTTAATGTGACGTAAGGGCACTCCAGAACCCAGGATGAAAAATTCCTAACTAAATGATGGGTAAGGCTCTGCCTACCTATAAAAGTTTATTGGCTCCAAGCCAGGGAGGTTTATTATAGGAACATTGTTGCTGACTCTAGATTATGAGGAAATGAGGAAAACAACAACAACAACAAAACCCAGCACGCACAAGTCCTTAGGAGCAACTGAAATTATAGCTTGGCTGTTTGAAGGTCATACTGTTTTTCCAAACTAATAGAGAAATATTAGTGTTCTGAAGCATGGGCCCCCTGCCCAGTTTCCATCCCAAGTTTTCCAAGTTAAGTATTTATGTGTCAGTCACTCAAAATAAGATAAAATAAAACAAAAACAAAAACTAAAAAACAAAACAAAACAAAACTTGCTTGTCTGAGATCCTAGAACACATGACCAAAATTAAAAGGGCAGTCTACTTCATTCATCTCCTCCATAAAAGTTCCAGGGAATAAAGCACTGATGCAGTTCATTTTGGGTTGGAAAGTTTAAAAAAAAAAGAAAAAAGAAAAAAAAAAGAAATAAAAAAGAATGTTGGGAGAGAATAAGTATTTTGCAACTGAATTGTAGGCAGTCCAGGGAAAGAAAAGATAAGATATCAAAGATTCCTAGGGCACTTCAAATGTAAGTCCTAATAGAAGAAAAACACATACAGAAATAAGTGATAAAACTTATTTTCTTTTAGAGGTAACTGACTGTGGACTACTTGTCAGTCAATAGGTACCATAGCCTGATCAGATGGAAAGGAAGTCCACTGGACTAGAAAAAAAAATTGATTCTATTAAAATGGTAACCTTTATGATATAAACAGTTACCAAGTTTGTCATTTACATCAGTAAAGGACAAGATGAAATCAAATGATTTATCTCCTAGTATTCAGTAAAGCAACTTAAAAGGACTCAACTTGCCAGTGTCCATCCAAGTGTCATATACCATATATGGCTACATAGATGCAAATTAATAGGTTAGACACTGTAAAACAATTGCAACTGGACTCATTTTAGTTTGAAATTACTAAGTAACAAAATATGCTCTTCCATAGCTCAGTTGGTGGCATGATACCATTTGGAGGGGTTGTAGGAATAGTTTCAACCATCCGATTACTAGAGAAGGGCGCTATTTGTGGAAGTTCCTAAAGAAATATTTTATTTGGCCTCACCTTTGACATTTATGTATTTTAAAAATTGCATTAAGCTTTGAAGAGTAAATATATCAGCATATCACATGAACAATTCTTACAGATAATACAACCTGTTAATGTAAAGTATACTTAGTCAAGAAGTTTAAAGAAGTAGTCAGTGTCTCTGGCTTTTATGAACCAATTCTTCCAAACGTACACTCATATTCACTTAGAGATATAGCCTTGCAAAGTGTAATAGGCTTATTTGTTCTCAGAGTTCAAACATGTTCTACATTCATAAGTTTACAAAAATAATTTAGGAAACAATGAAAAAATTTTATTTAAAAAATAAATACAACATTGAAAATCCAAATTAAGACATTCAGACTTTGGTTTCACAGTTGGGGGAAATGAAAATATATTATTCATTTGTACCTCTGAAGTCTTTTTAGTTTAGTGAGATATTTTTCTTAAAGCCAGTTAGCTAGCTAAAAACATTACTTCATCTGACATGTTTAAAGAATTATTGTTTTGCCTAGTCCATAATTTTGGATTATGCTACATTTTAAAAATGAGCCTTGGTCCAGCACCTTTACAGAGTCAATGGATACAAATTATCTTCAGTGTTTTGGCACCTTTCATCTTACAGTATTTGTTTACCTACAGAATTTTCTAGGGATCAGGCAATTTGTACCATTTACTTAAATAAAGAATAAAAAGAAATTCCATGTCAGGAAATAAGTATCTAAGTGGATTTAGCCGAGTGGCTTTATATTTAAAAATACAGGGACACCTGGGTGGCTCAGTTGGTTAAGCAGCTGCCTTCGGCTCAGGTCATGATCCCAGCATCCTGGGATCGAGTCCCACATCGGGCTCCTTGCTCGGCAGGGAGCCTGCTTCTCCCTCTGCCTCTGCCTGCCTCTCTGTCTTCCTGTGTTCGCTCACTCTCTCTCTCTCTCAAATAAATAAATAAATCTTTAAAAAAATATATATATATATAGCTCAGTGGAACGTAATTCTTGTCATCTACAGTGATTTTTTAAGTATCTTCTTAAAATATTTGAAATATTACATCCTTAGTTATTTTAATTGTGAACACTAAACATTTTCCCTTTAAAATTAACTGTATTTACTGTTTTTTTAAAAGGTGTTATTTATTTATTTAAGGGAAAGAATGAAAGAGGGAGAGAGGGTGAGAAGGTGCAGGGTCAGAGGGAGAAGCAGACTCCCTGCTGAGCAGGAAACCAGGAATAGAGGGGGGATTCAATCCTTGGACTCCAGGATCATGACCTGAGCTGAAGGCAGCTGCTTAATTAACTGAGGCACACAGGCGTGCCATAAAATTAACTGTATTTACTGTTAAGGTACTTATTTAATTCACAGAATTTTTAAGCATGAATAGTTCTATTTGTCCTATATGATGTCTTTAGACCCCCAAATGATATAAACATTTCAGGGAAAGCAGGTAAGAATTGCCTGTTTTATTTTGAGAAACCTCAAAATAGGGCATTAGATCTGTATTTTTTAACAAAGCAAATAGAAAGGGAAAGTCTGACTTAGCATAATTAACTGGTATTTTTATTTTATAATGATACATTATTTCAATTGATATTAGTTAACTAGTATGGATTTCCTTATCTTTTAATATTTAGTAGTCACCAATAGGAACAAAAACACTGTATAAGAACACTCAGTTTTAATATATTAATAGTATTCAAGACAATTTGTTCAGAAGCTGGGAGACTCTTTTTTGTAGACAATTATATAACATATAACAAGAGATTTAATATTGAAGAGAACATATTATTTCTGGTAGGCTTTTCTTCATCTCTTAGATTGTTGTAAATACATTTTTTATTCAATTTTCTGATATTTCTTTCCTTGTAGTAATGCTGTTAGATTAAAAAAAACAAAAACAAAAACAAAACAAAACAAAAACAAGAATACAAACTTCCAGTTTTTTTTTTTTTTTTTAAGATTTTATTTATTTATTTGACAGATAGAGATCACAAGTAGGCAGAGAGTCAGGCAGAGAGAGAGAGGAGGAAGCAAGCTCCTCGCTGAGCAGAGACCCCAACTTGGGGCTTGATCCCAGGATCACAACCGGAGCCAAAGGCAGAGGCTTTAACCTACTGAGCCACCCAGGCGCCCCCAAACTTTCAGTTCTTAAAGAAAAAGCCATTGGAAAAAATCATCAGAATTGGTGTCAGTTTCTGGGAAAATAATAAAAACTTGAGGTTTTTTTTTTTTTTCAGTACTTTGTTTCTTCCTTTAACTTCTGCTGTTGCGTAGCTACATCAAATTAATCAATAAAATGGTAGTGACTTTAATAGTATCTTGACCTCCCTATAATAGGGAGGCGGTGGGCTTGCCAAATTAAGAGTGCATTTTTAAACACTTTTCCTAATAGGAATGGCTAATTCACATCAATTCTAACTGCTTTTACACAAGTGGTAAAGTTAAAGAACATATTTGGCTCTCTAAATTGAAATAGCATTTGTCCAGCAGATTCTAATATAGAGTTACCAGTTTGCAGCTACAATGTTTTTAAAAGACATAGAAAGAGTGAAAAACAAAAAGTTTTCTGAAAGCAATGATGTAGAGAGAGCCTTTCATCAGAGTATAAGAGAAGTTCCATGGAATAGTAGTGCAATGCAAATAAATTGAGGTGGGAGGACCCTAGTGGTCTAATGACACTTTATTTCATGAAACAGAAGAATCCTATTCATGAGAAAGTGACAGAAAGCCCTTATGTTCCTCCTCAATTTCCTTCTTTCTTTCTTTTTTTTTTTTTTTAAGATTTTATTTATTTATTTGACAGAGAGACACAGCAAGAGAGGAAACACAAGCAGTGGACTGGGAGAGGGAGAACAGACTTCCAGCTGATCTAGAGCCCGATGTGGGGCTCGATCCAAGGACCCTGCTATCATGACCTGAGCTGAGCTGAAGGCAGACCCTTAAGGACTGAGCCACCAAGACGCCCCTCCCCCTCAATTTCTACCACATAGGCCGGAGACTGAGATTGAAAACTTTCCAATGTAAGGCAGCAGCTTTTTGAATTTGTAGAGTTAAGATAATGGTTTGAGAAAATGTATATAAAGTACCCTGCATATAGGTGTGGCTCATTTTGGGGAGTGAATTTAAAAAGTGCATATATAACTATGATTTCTACTCCCTCCCTCAGATATCAGCTGAGGCCATAACGTGCATTCCTTTAGGCTTACTTGCTTTATATGAAGCCCAGAGCTAAATACACATATTTTCTCATGACAGACACTTAGGAGGCATTGAATACTTACTGAAAATTTGTGGGTAATGACAAGGAATCAGTTTATGCACAATGTAATCATTCCTTTAATAGTTATGGGGAGCCATCAATGGTAATACCCACCAAATCACTAATTTCCTGCTTGGAAACTAAATTATGGAAGTGGTCATTGATTCATGTAATTAATATAAAAACATATATGATAGCTTTCAAAATAGCAAAATTGGCTAACTTAAATGAAGTTTTTTTAAATCATGTTTTTTAAGGAAAGTTTAATAAAATTGAAATTGCTTCTCACAACGTGCATTTGAGAGGACAAAGCATAGGAAATTGAGCAACTAAGGACTGTATGCAATTCAGCATTAAAAAAATTGAGAGTAGAATTTCTTTTCTCTTTCTGTATATCCTAAGTTTTCAAAAATTAGCAGGCATTTTTCTCAACTCAGAAAAAAGTAAATACTATAAATATGGACTTCAGGGTGTAGAAAAACAATCAACAAAGCAGTCTTAAAAAAATTGTTTGGTCTACTTTGTTTCAGAGTAGAAAATATTGTCCCAAACCATGATGTGGTCATGTGAACCATAGATATGGATTTTTTTAATAGAAGACACCAACATTCCTGTTAATATTTGTAAAATACTTTACAATTTATGGTATGTAAAATATATAGGCAAATACATACTTATACACACATGTTTTAAATATTTAAATAATCCTATAAACCATGTGTAAGAACCATTTTTTTCTATCCCCTTATGTGTTTCAATTTAATACCAGTTCACTTGAATACAACTTCTACAGTCAACTTCAACCCATTTAATAAAAAACTAGACAAAACAAAGGAGGGAACAAGAAAAGATTCAGCTCCAGATGGTGGTTGGAGGGTGGTAGGGTATTGACACAAAAGAACATCTGGAATAGCTGAGAGGATTAGAAGAAAGGACCTTTGAACAAAAGTGTTACTCTAGCTCATGATTAATATGTCCTTAAAGTTGCAATACATGGAATTCCTCCACCCCCAAAACAGTAAAATTAATAAGTAAGTAAACACAGTGTTGTATTAGTTTCAGGTGTACAATATAGTGTTCCAACAAATCCATACATCACCCAGTGCTCATCAAGACAAGTAGCCTCCTTAGTCTCCATCACCTACTTAATCCATCCCTTCATCTGCCTCTCCTCCATTTCACCATTAGTTTGTTCTCTGTAGTTAAGTCTGTTTCTTGCATTGTATCTCTCTCTCTTTTATTCCCATTGCTCATTTGTTTCTTAAATTCCACATATGAGTGAGATCATATAGTATTTGTCTTTCTCTGACTGGCTTATTTTACTTAACATTATGCTCTTTAGCTCCACCCATGTCTTTGCAATAGCAAGATTTCATTCTTTTTTATGGCTGAATAATATTCCACTACACACACATGCATGTGCAAATACATATACATGTATGCGTGTACATATATATACAGACATACATACACATATTGCCTTGCTTCCATACCTTGGTTATTATAAATAATGTTGCTATAAACATAGGGGTGCATGTATTCCTTTGAATTAGTATTTTTATATTTTGGGATAAATACCCAGTAGTGTGAATGCTGGATTGAAAATTTAGTCCTATTTTTTAACTTTCTGAGAAATTTCCATACTGTTTTTCAGGGTGACTATACCAGTTTGCCTCTCCAGCCAACAGGGCATGAGGGTTCCTTTTTCTCCACATCACATTGTTTCTAATCTTGTTGATTTTAGTCATTCTGAGAAGTGTGAGGTGATATTGTGGGTTTGATTTGGATTTCCCTGATGATAAATGATGATGAGCATTTTTTCATGTCTCTGTTGGCCATCTGGATGTCTTCTTTGGAGAAATGTCTGTTTGTGTCTTCAATCCAATTTTGTAATTGGTTATTTGTTTTTGGGTGTTGAGGTGTATCAGTTCTTTATATATTTTGGATATTAACTCTCTAACAGATAGATCATTTGCAAATATCTCCTTCCAGTCAATAGGCTACCTTTGAGTTATATGATTTTCCGTTGTTGTGCAGAGCTAGTTATTTATCTATCTATTTATTTATTTATAGTATTTTATTTATTTATTTGACAGAGAGAGAGAGAGATCACAAGTAGGCAGAACAGCAGGCAGAGAGAGAGGGAGGGGGAAGTAGGCTGAATGTTGAGCAGAGAGCCTGATGGGGGCTTGATCCCAGGACTCCGAGATCATTACCTGAGCTGAAGGCAGAGGCTTAACCCACTGAGCCACCTAGGCACCCCAATGCAGAAGCTTTTTATTTTGATTTTGTCCTAATAGTTTATTTTTGCTTTTGTTTCCCTTGCCTTAGGAGACAGATCTAGAAAGAAGTTGTTCTGCCCAATGTAAAAAGAAAAAATACTTCTTCTGTTCTCTTCTAGGATTTTTATGGTTTTAGGTCTTATATTTAGGTCTTTCATACATTTTGAATTTATTTTTGTGTATGGCATAAGAAAGTGGTCCAGTTTTTTTTTTTTTCTTTTGTATGTTGCTGTCCAGTTTTCCCAGCACCATTTGTTGAGGAGACTGTCTTTTTCACATTTGAATATTCTTTCCTACTTTGTAGAAGGTTAATTGACCATATAATTGTGGGTTTATTTATAGATCTTGTATTCTGTTATATTGATCTATGTGTCTAATTTTGTGCCAGTACCATACTGTTTTAATTATTATAGCTTTGAAATGTAACTTGAAGTTGGGAATTGTGAAGCTCCAGCTTTGCTTTACTTTTTCAAGATCCTTTGGCTATCAGTTCCTTTGTAGTGCCATACAAATTTTAGAATAATTTATTCTAGTTCTGTGAAAAATGTTGTTGGTATTTTGATAGGGATAATATTCAATGTTTAGATTTCTTTGGGTAGTATGACTATTTTAACAATATTTGTTCTTCCAATCCACAAGCACAGGATGTCTTTCTATTTCTTTGTGTCATCTTCAGTTTCTTTCATCAGTATTTTGTAGTTGGAAGAGTACACATCTTTCACCTCTTTGGTTAGGTTTACTCGTGGGTATCTTATTATTTTATTAAATTTTATTTATTTGACAGACAGAGATCACAAGTGGGCAGAGAGGCAGGCAGAGAGAGAGGAGGAAGCAGGCTCCCCGCTGAGCAGAGAGCCCGATGCGGGGCTCCATCCCGGGACTTCGAGATCATGACCTGAGCCGAAGGCAGAGGTTTTAACCCACTGAGCCACCCAGAAGCCCCTTCTTCTTTTAAAAAAATGTTCTTGGGGTACCTGGGTGTCTCAGCGGGTTAAGCCTCTGCCTTCGTCTCAGGTCATGATTTCAGGGTCCTGGGATCGAGCCCTGCATCAGGCTCTCTGCTCCATGGAGAGCCTGCTTCACCCCCCACCCCCGCCCTGCCTGCCTCTCTGCCTACTTGTGATCTCTGTCTGTCAAATAAATAAATAGAATCTTAAAAAAAAAAAAAAAAGTTCAAAAAAAGTTCAGATAACCAGCCTATAGTACATCATCAATTTTTGTAGTGTTGTAGTGTTCAATGATGCATTAGTCATGTATAACACCCAGAGCTCATCCCGACACATGCCCTACTTAATACCCATCACCTGGCTATCCCTTCCCCTCACCCCTCCCTTCTGTAACTCTCAGTTTGTTTCTTGGAGTACATAGTCTTTCATGGTTTGTTTCTCTTTCTAATTTTTTCTCATTCAAGTTTTCCCTCCCTTCTCCTATGGTCCTCTGCTCTATTCCTTATATTCCACATGTGAATGAATATTACTCAGCTATCAGAAAGGATAAAAATCAACCATTTGCATTGACATGGATGGAACTGGAGAGGGTTATGCTTAGTGAGATTGTTTTCTTCATTTCTCCTTCTGTTTCTTCATTATTGGAGTGTAGAAATGCAACAGATTTCTATACATTGATTTTGTATCCTTTGACTTTACTGAAGTCAATCATCAGTTCTAGCAGTTGTGTGGTGGAGTCTTTTGGGCTTTTATATAGAGTATCATGCCATCTGCAAATAGTAGTTTTACTTCTTTCTTACCGACTGGGTATCTTTCATTTCTTCCTGTTGTCCTGTGGCTAAGCTTTCCATTACTATGCTGAATAAAAGTGGTGAGAGTGGAGATTCTTGTCTTTTCCCTGACCCTAGGGGGAACTGAAAGTTTTTCCCTATTAAGGATGATAAAAGATATGTTTTTTTTTTTTTCATATATGACATTCATTATTTTGAGGTTTGTTCCCTCTAAACCTACTTTGTTGAGGGTTTTTATCATGAATGGATGTTGTACTTTGACAAATACTTTTTCAACGACTTTTTCTTATACTTTCTCTTGTTGATGTGATGTATCATCTTGATTAATTTGCAAATAGTGAAGCACCCTTGTCACCTTGGAATAAATAGCATTTGATCCTGAAATTTTTTTAATTGTATTGTTGAATTGGGTTTGCTAGTATTTTATAGAGAATTTTTGCTTGTATGTTCATCAGGGATATTAGCCTGTAGTTCTCTTTTTTGTGTTGTCTTTATCTGCTTTTGGTATGAGGATGATGCCAGTCTCATAAGATGGATTTAGAAGTTTTCCTTTTCTTTCTATATTTTGGGAATAGTTTAAGAAAAATAGATACTAACTCTTTCTTAAATGTTTCATAGAATTCACCTGTGAGCCATCTGGTCCTGGACTTTAATTTCTTGGGAGTTTTTTGGTTACTGATTCAATTTATTTTCTGGTTATTGGCCTGTTGAAATTTTCTATTTCCTCCTGTTTCAGTTTTGGCAGTTTGCATAACTCTAGGAATTTATCCATTTCTTCTAGGTTTTCCAGTTTGTTCACATATAGTTTTTCAAAAAATTTTTTTATGATTATTTGTATTTTTGTGGTGTTGGCTGTTATTTCTTGTGATTATATTTATTTGAATCATTTTTCTTTCCTTGATAAGATTGGTGAGAATTTTATCATTTTTATTGATTATTTTTCAAAGAAACTGCTCACGGTTTCATTGATCTGTCCTACTGTGTTTCTAGTTTCTATGTCTTTTATTTTTTTTCTAATCTTTGTTATTAACTTCCTTCCAATGGATGGATTTAGTTTTTGTTCATTGTTCTTTTTCTAGCTCTTTTAGGCAAAAGATTGGGTTGAGATTTTCTTGCTTCTTGAAGTAGACATAGGTCCACCATAAACTTCCTTCTTAGAACTGCTTTTGCTTCATTTCAGAGGTTTGGGTTGGTTGTGCTTTCATTTTCATTTGTTTCCATGTATTTTTTATTGCTCCTTTGATTTCCTTGCTAATTCATTTTTTTAGTAGCACATAATTTAACCTCCATTGATTGTGGTCCTCCCGGATTTTTTTTTTTCTTAAGGTTGACTTCTAGTTTCATAGAATTGTAGTCAGAAAATATGCATGGTATGATTTCAATATTCTTGAATTTGTTGAGGTTTGTTTTGTGATATGTGATATTTGTTATGTGATATGTGATCTGTTCTAGAGAATGTTTCATGTGCCCTTCAAAAGAATATATATTCTGGTGTTTTAGGATAGAATATTCTGAATACATATGTTAACTCCCTGTGTTCTAGTGTCATTCAAAGCCATTGTTTCCTTTCCAATATGCTGTTTAGATGATCTATCCATCAATGTAAGTTGGGTTTTAAAGTCATCTACTATAATTTTGTTATTATTGATTGATTCCTTTGTTTTTTTTATTAACTCTTTTATAAATATCAGTACTCCCATGTTAAGTGCATACATATTTACAATTGGTATAACTTCTAGCTGGTTTCCATTCCCTCTCCCTTATTGTTATATAGGGTCCTTCTTCGTCTCTTATTACAGTCCTTGTTTTAAAGTCTGTTTTGTCTGATGTTAGCTGTCTTTAGACATCCATTTGCACCGTGAGTGTTTCTCTGTCCCCTCACTTTCAGTCTGCAGGTGTTTTTACTCTCAGTTGATCCTCTTGTATGCAGTGTATAGATGGATCTTGTTTGTTTGTTTTTAAGATTTTATTTGAGTGAGACAGAGAGACAGAGAGAGCACAAGCAGGGGGAGAGGCAGAGGGAGCAGCAGACTCTCTGCTGAGCTGGGAGCCTGACAGGGGTTTGATTCCAGGACCCTGGATTCATGACCTGAGCTGAAGGCAGATGCTTAACCATTTGAGCCACGCAGGTACCCCAGGATCTTGTGTGTTTTTTTTAATCCATTCTGTCACTTTATGTCTTTTGATTGGAACACTTAATCTATTTACATTCAAAGTAATTACTGATAGATATTTATTTCTTGCCATTTTATTAACTGTTTTGTGGTTGTTTCTGAAGATTTTTTCTGGTCTTGTCTTTCTCTCTTTCATGTTTTGCTCATTGGTCTTTAGTGATATATTTGGATTTTTTTCTCTTTATTCCTTGCATATTTATTACTGTTTTTTGGTATATGGTTACCATTAGGTTTGCATACAACCTGTCCTGCATATAGCAATCTACATTAAATTGGTGCTTGTGTAAGTTTGAATCCATTCTTTTCTCCTTTCCCCCCTACTCTTTTCTCTGTCTTCTGGAGCTCTTATGATACAAATGTTATTACCTTTGATGGAATCGCTGAGTTACTTAAGTCTATTTTCATTTTTTCAGAATTCTTTTCTCTCTTTTATTCAGCTTAATTACTGTGTATTACTCTGTCTTCTCGGTCACTGATTCATTCCCGTTTCCTCCAGCCTCATATTCATTCCATCCAGTGGATTTCTTATTTCACTTACTGAGCTTTTTATCTCTACTAGGTTATTTCTTATCTCTGTGTTAAAGGTCTCACTCATGGCTTCCACTTTTTTTCTCAAGTCCAGTGAGTATCCTTATGATCATTGCTTAAAATTTTTTATCAGGCATATTACTTACATCTGTCTCATTTTTATCTTTGGCTGTGGCTTTGTCTTGTTCTTTCATTTGGAATGAATTTCTCTGTCTCCTCATTTTGTCCACCTCTCTGTGTCTGTTTCTCTATGTTAAAACAATCTGTTGTGTCAGGGCACCTGGGTGGCACTGTTGGTTGGGTGTCTGACTTGGATTTGGCTCAGGTTATGATCTCAGGGTGGTGGGGTTAAGCCCTGTTTTGGGCTCTGTACTCAGTGTGGAGTCTGCTTGGGGAATTCTCTCTCTCCTTCTATCCCTCTTGCTGGTGTTCTCCCTCTCTCTCTCTCCCTCTCTCTCTCTGAAATCAATAGAAAAATCTTAAAAAAAGAAAAGAAAATCTATTGTGTCTTCTATTCTTCATTGTAGTGATTTTACAAAGAGGTCCTAGAGTGCCCTGTGGTACAGTGTCCCCTATTCACCAGAACCTAGCCCTTCAGATGAGTATCCTATGTATGTTGCTGACACTCTGGTGCATCTGAGTCACTTTTCTGTTCAGTGCAGTGATTCACCTGCACTGATTCTCTGACTGTTATGGGCTGTGCTTCCTCTCTGTGGTATTAGTGGGACACAGGCCAAATTTGGGTGGGAATGTGCCTGCTGGGGAAGTTAGGAGCAAGGTGGTAATTTAGCAAAATTTTCACTGGGTCACTAGTGCCATGTAGGATCCCTGTGGTGGCTGGGGGCTGCATGCCTGGGTGCTAGGGGCATGAGGCTGGGTGCGCTGTGTGAGGGCAGGTTGGGGCATTCAACTGAGTGTGCATGCAAAGGCACTTATGGGAGCCCAGCTTGGGAAGTGAATCCTAGGGGCAGCTCTGGTTCCTGTGGCGACTGGGTGCATGCTGGTGTCTAGGACCATAAGGCTAAGCATGGCTTGGGAGATGTTTGTGGACCCTGGTAGCAGCTGTGCTCCTGGCAGTTGGGTTCAGTGTCCATGCAGCTTTAATAATATTTGCCCTACAGGGGCAATATGGCCAGCACGTTTGGAATGGGTAAGTCCTTAGGAGAATTTGTCGGCATGTTGCACTGCTAACTGGTTAGATAGTGTCTGTACAGCCCTGGCCCCCACAGTGTCTGTTTATGCTGACGGGCAGGGGAGGAACACAACACTTGCCAACTCCCTCATTTTCATAGAAGTCCTCCAACATGCTCCAAAATCAGTATGAACAGATCTGTGTCTTGTTTGCTTTCAGCACGTAAAGTGTAGTTTGTATGTTTCTGCTCCATGCAAGCTGCTGTCCCTTTAAGGGTAGTGACCCAGTTATCATTCACCCTCCAGGCTTGCCCAGTGCTGAGTCAGCTGACTTTTGAAGCTCCAGGTTCCAAGTCCCACAGGTTATACAAATTCATAGGTTTCAGCCCCTCTGCTTTTTAAAGCCAAACATTATGGGGATTAGTCTTTCTCATATGAGATCCCTGGTGCCATGGCCTGTTTCTCTGCCCTCTGTGTGCATGCAGTTCCTTATCTCCTGCTGGCAGCCTCCCTCCACCTTTCTTAACTATCCAACATTTCAGATGAAGCTTCTTCTCTATATTTAGTTGCAGAGTTTGTTCTGCCAGTCTTTAGATCACTCTCTGGTTTATTGACTCGAATATGGATAATATCTAGTTGAAAACAGCGACAAGATGAGCTCAAGGTCCTCTTATCCCACCATCTCCCCAAGCTCTCTCTGCTGTACTGATTTAATCATTGCTGCTATATTTTGTGATCTAGATGATGGAAATGGCATTACCAATTCCCTAAGACTTACACTATAAATTTGCTTCTTTGGGGTTTGAATTTGTATGCATCTAGATTAATGAGTTGTATCTAAACCTCCAAAACTGCTAACGGGTTACCTTCATTATAGTTTCTCATTAGGACATAGAGAATCTGAATTAAGTCAATCCTATTTTTTCTCTCTTCTTCATGAAATTAAATCTGTGTGATTTGCAAGTATTGAGATTTTTATTTTTTTAAATTAAATTAGGAGATAAGCCAAAAATTTTTTTTCTTTCTTTATGGTTGAATATTACAAAAAGGATACCTTCTCATAATTAATGATTTTTTTTTAGGAATAGAGAAAATATTAGTTGTAAACCATACTTTTTTGAAACATTCTTCAGAGCACTTAGTTAAGATTTATAGTAATCTGGAGAATAACTATGAAAACATAAGTCCTATTAGCATATATAGTGACTACCAACCAAATCATTTACAATATCACTGTTCTTGGATCAAAGAAAGTGACAGAGCAATAAAACAAAACATGTCCATTCTGTAAGAACTGTGAGAAGAGCAATGTGGCAAATGTAGATAGAATTTACTGATACTTCATTGTAGTTTATTTAGTAGGTTGATTTTAAGTCATTGTCAGAAGCATCAGAAAACAAATTGAGACAACTTCAATTAAAAGTCTGTCCTATGAAAACCATTCCTATTTTTTCTGTACTTTTTATTTTTACAACCATCATTATAAGCTTTCATAGTATGGTCTTTTAGAAGTAATGGTTCTGGGGTCATTCATAGATTCAAAGAATATTGAAAATGTTTGTTAACTGTATCGTTAGGAAAGATCTCTCCAGGACTTAAGAACTAGTTCATATTAGTTAAGAACCTATTCATATTTGTTAATTACCAAGCTCACAATGTCGATTTATACTTATGATTTTCTTGATCATATATTCAACATCAGCCAATTTTGCATGTAAGATTCTTGGTAAAGAGTTGAAGGTTATATTGTGGTAGAAGGAGCTCTGAATTTAGACATGTTCTGGTCTACCATTAACTGGCTAGATTTATAAATTTATTAGACACTTTTTTTGCTCAAATAATTGTGGAGGAATAAACCAGATGATCTCTGATTTCCCCTCAACCCTCATATGTAAAGACTACCACAGTCTATCCATTTTTGAGGGCCAACTGATTTTTCTTCTTTGGAGAATCCTGAGGTAGAAACGGATTACACAGAGAGAACATCATTTAGGGCATGGCACTAATGTATGACCATAGAGTTCTAGAGAAGTTTTAGGCACTTTTATAGTTCCCAGAAGTGTATAAAAGAGATCACATGTGTATTTTAAACCATGAGTATGTATTTTGATTATGGTTTATAGCCTAATCTCTTGTTTTGGCTTCTGTAGCACACTGAAGGCCATATAGTAAGCGTTCTGTATATTTTAATGAATTAATCTTCCCCATTCTCCAGTTAATCCAGAATTTTAGCAATTAGCTTCTATGCAAGGGAGCCCTGAAGGGAGTAAGTTTGCTTGATTGTTATACTACTCCCCATCAGGAACTCAGTAGGTGTTCATTAGCTCATTGTAATGATGGATGATGCCTATTTTTATGCAAGACTTGGCTTTATGTAGCTATTTGTCATTGCTTTTGATAATACCTTTTTTTCACAACATCTCTTAGGGCTTAGAGACCAGTGTTCTTGTTTTGTAAGATTATCCCTTTTAAATTGTATGAGGGTGTTCTAGAATATTTATTGCCTTTTGTGCTTCTACAATCTGATCACCTTAATATAATTACTGTGGACAACTAGAATAAAAATCTCAAAAAGCAATATAAAAGCAAATATCAATAATTTTCTTCAATAGGATATCACCTTTCTTTCAAATTTACCATAGAACAGTGAATTTTAGACTTTCCTTTCCTAGAAGGTAACAATGGGTAGAGGTTACAGATAGCTGGAGACATAATTGATGGCCTGTAGGTCATAAATGGAATGTGGATATTTACAGCTCATATATAAAAATATATCAAGGCACTTTTAAAAATGTAATGACTTATATATTACAATAATGCAGTGACTTTGTGTACTTAATGAAGCAGTCATTTATTCAAATACCTTTCTTGGGCATAGAATCAATTTGTATTAGGTGCAAAAATGAATTCAAAACCATCTGTAACTATTCATCTTTTTGAGTCTCTGAAAACATTTCACCTTAAATTTAATAAGCTATGTAACTTTCTAGGAACACTGGATATCAAGCAAATGATAAGTAATATCAGCAAAAGAGTTAAATATGTACCTTCACTCTGTGGTTGAGTCTGATCACATAGTGAAATATTTTTTTTATGTACTTATTTATTTCCTATAGGCACTAGTTTTTATATCTATGAGTGACAGAAATTTAATGTAGATAACAGGATGTTGTTAACTAACAAGTTAATAGATTGATCCCACACTGACATTTTGTCACCCTACATTACTAGGACCCCTTAATATATTAAAACCTTCTTAAGTCAAGCTAAATGATGTACATACTATGTTTTCTCATAGCTAATTATTTTAAATACCTTTTTACATGTTATGAGCCTTTGTAACAGATTGGATACATTAGTTAAGTAAATACATCAAATTATTGTACTGGCTACAACAACGGCAAAGTATAACCTGCTTTGATTTGTTGAATTTTAATAAATACAAGTTTGTGAAGGGATGGTAACTAGGGCACATACATATGCACTTCTGGGTAAACTAACTCACTAGAGACAATATCCATTTCAGTGTATGATTTTCCAATGTCATTAGAATACATTAACAAATTATGAATGCACAGTATCTCAATTTAAAATAAATATAAAAGGACCTACTATACAAATGTTTCATAAGCTATTTACAAACTACATTTACGTTCATTTATTTCTTGAGTCATAAGAGACTCTTAATCTCAGGAAACAAACTGAGGGTTGCCGAAGGGGAGGCAGTTGGAGGGATGCAGTGACTGGGTGATGGACATTGGGGAGGGTATGTGCTATGGTGAGTGCTGTGAATTGTGTAAGACTGGTGAATCACAGACCCATACCCCTGAAGCAAATAATACATTATATGTTAATAAAAAATAAAAATAAAAATTATAAAATAAATATAAAAGGACCTGTTAAACAAATGTTTCATAAGCTACTTACAAATTACATTTATGCTAATTTATTTCTTGATTTCCAGACTTGCAAAGTAGATTATATAGTTAAAAGTTTGAAAAAATCATGCAGAATAATTCTTGTACTCATATTGTGTAGCCTTAATATTTCAATGAACAACAGAAGTAAGCATAAATAATAGGTGCTCACCCAACAAAGAATTTCAAAGGAAATCAACTGCTGAGAATGCAAACACTGATGGAGGAAGCCTACCAAGAGACAGAGAGAAAGGTAAGATCCAAGAAGGCTCATTCTTCCTTGTGCACTATTTTCCTCATCCTTTATTGGGTTTGTCACTGTAAAAGACTGAGTCAGTCATTTGACAAGAAGAAATAATTGCATAACTAGAGGGAATGTGTCTTGTATTTTTGTCTAGATTAGTGGTCTAAAGTAACGATACTAAGCTTTAACAATACAATTCACAGTCATAAAGTCCTCAATTTACTGTCAATTCCACACTTGATAAATTCTATGCAGATGAATTATACTTAAAACTTACTTACCTTATTGTGCCTCTATCAAGTTATAGGTATAATCTAGGTATTGTGGACATATCTGAATAATGAAAGTTTAATCTCTGTCCTCTTGGAGTTTACAGTCTAGTAGAAATAGAGACTTAAAACAGTAGTTCCAAAACTGATGACTATGCTGAAAGAGAAACATATCCTCTTTAGGAAACTATCAAGGGCATTTATTGAAGGATATTTTTAAGGTTTATAGAAAAGACAAGAATCCAAGAGCTGCTTGGGTGATTGGAAGCTCATATATATCTGTGCATGTTTGGTTTAGTACTAGGAAGTGCCACAGATCTGAGAAGACCAAAAAGAAACAATATATCAGTATAATAAATGTAAACATGAGAAAAAATTATTTCTTATAGTTTTAAGATGGAAGTTAAAATATTAGTGTTTGCAGGGCAAAAGTGAGTAGGATTCTTTTAACATGTATGTCTATGGTGGGAATTTCAAATCTTAAAGCTGGTTAAAATAATGTTGAGTATTTTATAAGCAAATAAAAACTTAATTACTTTGATAGGGCAAATCTTTACTTTTTGTGGATTTTCATCATTATAGAATTATGCTGTGCTTTACAGCTGGATGTCCAGTTTTTTGAATTAAATATGTTAATTGATAATTACCAAAGTATAATGACTATATTGTATTTTCTCTTATACTTTAGAAAACTCCTTGTAGAGTTAAATTTATCATCATCATTGAAAACTAGTCTGCATTTAAGGATTTCCAGGTGGTACTATGAAATACTGTACATATTTGAGATTATAGCAGTAGTTCATATCAAAATATCTGCCTCTTAGCATTTAGATCAGGATAGTATAATTCTTTGATGGAAATAATTACATATACTCAAGTTTTTCTATTGTTAGTACTTATAAAAAATGCAGTTTAGAAAATATATAGATGTAATACTTGCGAAAATATAGCTGCAATGCCTTAAAAATATTTTTTAAGATTTAAATGAAAAAAAGTAATTGCTGGACATAACATATTGTATTGATACGTATTCAGACTCACTGTATTGAAGAGATTTTCAGTTTGTGCTTTTTTTTTTTCAAAATGTCTGTTTCACATTTTGATTCTAATCCATATGCAGAGCAAATGTCAGCATCAAATTAGGATACAATTAGTGATAATCATAGAGTCTTAATTAAGGGAAAACTGCTACTTTTTTCAGGCTATTCTAAAAAAAATATATTATGGAGGAGAAGAAACTAGAGTGAAAATGGCATTTTCTATTACAGACTTCTAACCTGTTCATAATATAGAACAAGCAGCCATGTAGTTGACAGGGGTATAATAGGAAAAATATTACTGAAGGTACATTAATTTAAAATGTAATTAGATTATTATAAATTGGGAAGGAAAAATAAAGTATAAAATAGAAATATTTTTTTTACTTCACTCAAAGGGGATTACAGGGCAGTTTCAGAGAAGAGTATTTCCTGTTTTATTCAATATGAGGTTGTTTTATATACTTTGTGTTTCTCTTTTTTTACTCTTCTGTATTTATTCTAACAAGGTCAACAGTCTATCTGGAGCATTCTGCAGCCACCCATTTATTTTGAAGAACGAAACTTCTATAGTGTTAAAATCCTTCCTATGCCATTTATGAGATATTATCTTGCATTTCTTCCTCTTTGTTGTGGGTATGCATCCAAATAACAGTCTGTTTCCTCCAACTCTTACATGAGTCAGTAGGCTGTGATCAAGCTATAGATAGAGCACTATTTTTGATTTTCAAAATACATGCCTAATTTTCTTATTTATTGGATGATTCAACTATGAAAAGTATTTCCTGACCTAGATTCAAATAGTTTACTGTATTATGTGAGTAATATATATTATGATATTTTGCTACTATTAGTATTTTTCAGTGTTAGGTAGTGAAATACTACAGAAAATAAGAAATGCCTATTAAAATTCAACATCTTTGGTTAGATTTATTCCTAGGTATCTTATAAGGATTATTCCTAGGTTTTGGGAGCAATTGTAAGTGGGATAGACTCTTTAATTTCTCTTTCTTCTGTCTTGCTGTTGGTGTATAGAGATGCAACTGATTTCTGTGCATTGAATTTATATCCTGACACGTTACTGAATTCCTGTATGAGTTCTAGCAGTTTTGGAATGCAGTCTTTTGGGTTTTCCCCATAAAGTATCATATCATTTGCAAAGCATGAGAGATTGACTTCTTTGCTGATTTGGATGCCTTTTATTTCTTTTTGTTGTCTGATTGCTGAGGCTAGGACTTCTAGTACTATGTTGAATAGCAGTGGTGATAGTGGACATCCCTGCCATGTTCCTGACCTTAGGGGAAGAGCTCTCAGTTTTTCCCTGTTGAGAATGATATTCACTGTGGGTTTTTCATAGACGGCTTTGATGATATTGAGGTATGTACCCTCTGTCTCTACACTGTGAAGGTTTTGATCAAGAAGGGATGTTGTACTTGTCAAATGCTTTTTCAGCATCAAAGAGGCAAAGAATTTGTATTCAGAAAACTATAAAGTACTCATGAAAGAAATTGAGGAAGATACAAAGAAATGAAAAACAAAAACATTCCATGCTCATGGATTGGAAGAACAAATATTGCAAAAATGTTTATGCTACCAAGAGCAATCTACACCTTTAATGCAATTCCTATCCAAATAACATCAACTTTTTCAAAGAAGTGGAACAAATAATCCTAAAGTTTATATGGAAAGACTGTGAATAGCCAGAGGAATGATGAAAAAGAAAACCAAAGTTGGCGGCATCACAATTCTAGAATCCAAGCTCTATTACAAAGCTATAATTATCAAGACAGTATGGTACTGGCACAAAACAAAACAAAACAAAAAACCAAACCAAAACAAAACAAAACAGACACATAGATCAATGGAACAGAATAGAGAGCCCAGAAATGGACTCTCAACTCTATGGTCAACTAGTCTTCGGCAAAGCAGGAAACAGTGTCCAATGGAAAAAAGACAGTCCTTCAACAAATGGTGCTGGGAAAATTGGACAGCCACATGCAGAAGAATGAAACTGAACCATTTCCTTACACCACACACAAAACTAGACTCAAAATGGATGAAAGACCTCAATGTGAGACAGGAGTCCATCAAAATCCTTGAGAAGAACACAGCAACCTCTTTGACCTCAACCACATTAATTGCTTCCTAGAAACATCACCAAAGGCAAGGGAAGCAAGGGCAAAAATGAACTATTGGGACTTCATCAAGATCAAAAGCTTTTGCACAGCAAACAAAATAGTCAACAAAACCAAAAGACAAGTTACAGAATGGGAAAATATATTTGCTAATGACATATTAGAAAAAGGGCTAGATTCAAAATCTATAAAGAACTTATCAAGCTCAACACAAATAATCCAATCAGGAAATAGGCAAAAGACATGAACAGACATTTATGCAAAGAAGACATCCAAATGACCATCAGACACATGAAAAAGTGCACAACATCACTTGGCATCAGGGAAATACAAGTTAAAACCAGAGGGAGAAACCACTTCACACCAGTCAGAATAGCTAAAATTAACCAGTCATGAAACAACAGATATTGGTGAGGATGCAGAGAAAGGGGAACCCTCCTACATTATTTCTAGGAATTCAAGCTGGTGCAGTCATTCTGGAAAACAGTATGCGGGTTCCTCAAAAAGTTGGAAATAGAGCTACCCTATGACCCAGCAATTGCACTACTGGGTATTTACCCTAAAGATACAGATGTAGTGATCCAAAGGGGCATGTGCACCCAAATGTTCATAGCAGCAATGTCCACAATAACCAAACATGGAAAGAACCTAGATGTCCATCAACAAATGAATAGATAAAGAAGATGTGGTACACACACACACACACACACACACACACACACACACACACAGGAATACTATGCAGCCATCAAAAATGAAATCTTGCCATTTGCAATGCTATGGATAGATCTAGAGGGTATTATGCTAAGCAAAATACGTCAGTCAGAGAAAGACAACTATCATATGATTTCTTGATAAGAGGAGCTTGAGGAGCACCTGGGTGGCTCAGTGGGTTAAAAAGCCTCTACCTTTGGCTCAGGTCATGATCCCAGAGTCCTGGGATCAAGCCCCACGTTGGGCTCTCTGCTCAGCAGGGTGCCTGCTTCCTCCTCCTCTCTCTCTCTCTGCCTGCCTCTCTGCCTACTTGTGATCTCTGTCTTTCAAAAAAATAAATAAATAAATAAAATCTTTTAAAAAAAGGAATTTGAGAGGCAGGGGGGGATTTATGGAGGGAAAGGAGGGAAAAATGAGGGAGAAAAACCATAAGAAACTCTTAATCTGAGGAAACAAACTGAGGGCTGCTGCAGGGTGTGGGGGGATGGGGTGGCTGGATCATGGACAGGGGAGGGTATGTGCTATGGTGAATGCTGTGAATTGTGTAAGACTGATGATTACAGACCTGTACACCTGGGGCAAATAATACATTATATGTTAAATAAATAAGTAAATAAAATCAATATCTTGAATAATTTAATAAAAAAGTAAGAAATAGATAATTATTTGATCCATGGATGAGAGGAAAGGTGAAGAAAATCAAAATTTTGGGGGGAATAGAGCACTTTACATATGAAATAGAGAAAAAAAAATAAAATTGAAGTTTTATTAAAGAAGAACATATTCCAGAAATAAATATGATACTCAAGAGATAACACTGTGTCATTTACCAATATTATTTACCAATGTTGTATATTTGTTTTCTAAAGAAATATCTTCACAGATATTTTGTCCAAGTCTCTCCCTGATTCTTTTTTTTTTTTTTTTTTT
>ML111592.1:0-21643 GCA_003697995.1 Taxidea taxus jeffersonii
AGCTTTCCCTCAAATTATTAAGTAGGAAATTTTAATTTCAGTTTTATTTCATTCATTTTTTATTTATAAGCAGCATGCATAGCTATGCAGGGAGAAGGAGTGTATATGTGTGTGCACATTTGTCTTATGTTATACAATAATTTTAAAATTTGCTCTTAACCAATATCCTCAGGGTGCCATTTCAGCCGATAAGTGAGAAGGCATTATGTTGAGGAAAACATTTTCTTCAGTCTTTTACTTTCCCTTTGTACGTGTTCAATACAAATAAGAAGTCTCCTTTTGCGCTTCCTACAAGGTATTGTCTTCTAACTTCACTTTGTAAAGAAGACTGACATTTTAACAGTCACTCCTGTCTTTAAATTTTTGCTCATAGAGTGAGTGGAGCAGCCTTTCCTTCTCCCACTGCTGCTGAGATGGCGGAGATTAGTCGAATTCAGTATGAAATGGAATACACCGAAGGTATTAGTCAGCAAATGAGGGTCCCGGAGAAATTAAAGGTAGCACCACCAAATGCTGACCTGGAACAAGGATTCCAAGAAGGAGTTCCAAATGCTAGTGTCATTATGCAGGTTCCAGAAAGGATTGTTGTAGCAGGTATTTTACATTTGTTTATAAAGTTGTCTGATAAATCTTTGTTTTTTTGTATTTTTATGAAAACTGCGTTTTTCAAAATATTATTTAGAAAAGGGGATGGGAAATACAACTTTACATTATTTCCAAAAGGTTAATAAAACTGAAATTTCAAACTGTTTTCTAATAATTCAACTAATTGAGACATAATTTACATACATAAAATATACATAATTTTTAAGTGTATAGTTTGATGAGTTTTGACAAACGCACATACTCTTGTGACCTTCCACCACAGTCTAGATATAAAACATTTTCATTATCCTGAAATGTTCCCTTGTGCCCCATCTCCTTTAGTTCCTCCCCCTAAATTCCATGCAACCATAATCTTTCTATAACCAGAGACTAGATTTCATCTTTTATAGAGTTTTGTATAAATGGAATGATACAGTTTGTACTCTTGGGTCTGGCTTTTGCTTAGTGTAATGTTTTTTAAAATTCTTTCATGTTCTTGTTTGTATCAATTGTTCATTTCCTTTTATTGCTGAGTTGTATTCCACTATGTGAATATACAGCCTTTCCACTATGTGAATATTCACAATTTGTTTGTGAATTCACCTATCGATGAAAATTTGGGTTGGCTTTTGTTTGGGGCTATTAGGAATAAAGCCTCATTAAAGTACAAGTTCTTAAAGGGATGTGTGTTTTCATATATCTAGGAGTGGAATTGCTAGATTATACCATAAGTTATATTTAACTTTATGAAAAACTGTCACGCTATTTTTGAAATTGATTGTACCTGTTATGTCCCTATCAGTGGTGTATGAGAATTTCCACTGCTCCACATCCTTGCCAACACTTTGAAATGTCAGTCTTCAATTTTAGTTGTTCTGGGGGTATGTAGTGGCAGATACGTTTTCATGAGACCACTGTCTTTTCAAAACCTCCCTCCTTTCCTTTTTATTTTTTAACTCCTAGGGAATAATGAAGACATTCCATTTTCAAGACCAGCAGATCTTGACCTTATTCAGTCAACTCCCTTTAAACCTCTGGCACTAAAAACACCACCTCGTGTACTTACGCTAAGTGAAAGACCACTAGATTTTCTGGATTTAGAAAGACCTCCTCCAACCCCTCAAAATGAAGAAGTAAGTAGAGTTCTAATGTCAACTGAATTTGAAATAATATAGGTAAAAGCAAAAGGTAAAGAAGATTGAAAGCTGTAACTCCTACATTAGCAATATGTAATGAAAGCCTTCCACATGGACCATTGCTTACTATAAATTCTGCTACATAGATAACCCAAATAAGATATTATGCTATTTTTTAAAGTTTAAATGATATGTTTTAGTAAAATGGAAGTTTTGTGGAAATCATTAACATTCACATGGTCTAGATGGAAGAACCTTTATGGTTAGGAGTTATACCTTAGGCAATACTGAAAGATTTGGTAAGTTTAGCATAGAAAATTAATATATTACTTTATTACAAAAGAAGTCTGGCAAAGAGGACAAGGAAAGCTCTTTTTTTCCTTGATACTACCTAGTCTAGCTTGCTAAAAAAACCTGACTAAGTTAACGTACCGTATAACATTAATAGCCCTATTGACCTAGATATGGCAGCTTGGACTAATGAGATGTTAGTAGCAAAGTTCAGATGTTGCCTCTCCCATTGATTCAGGGCCAATTTTGTAAAATTTCTTTTCTGTGATGATGCTTAGAGTTGCAGCTTTTACACTGTAGCTTCTGAACTTCTGTGTTGTCATGAAGCTAGTATAAGACAATATGCAAACATGTGTTTTTACAGATGGTGGAACTGCCTGTGTGTCATTGTTCATGTTAGTCCTTTCCAATGAGGGTAAGGTATCCATATAACCCAGAGGAGTGCAGTATCCTAGTACTGGGGAGGCCTTTTCTTAGCTTGGAAGTTTTTGCTGAGGTAATGAGATAATACAGGTGCCAGTTTGGACATTCTAGATACATGCTTGGTGAAAAGCACTGAATTTGAATGTTCACATGGTGAAAAGGCACTGAGATACTTGTAGAATTGTATTTATTTAACATTCTTTGAGCTTTTGTGTGAGACCCTGTGTGGTGAGATGGCATGAGTGAGGGAGAGACACCCATACACAGAAGATGCGAAGTTCTCAATAGCAAAGAATTGCTATTGCAATGAGAATTGTCCTGCAAGATGAAAGGTATCACAGCACGCTTTCAGTTAGAGGTCCTGCTTCCTAGCCCCCCCCCCCAAAAGTTCCCAGTGGAAATTACTGCTGTGGATAATAATGTCTTAGAGTGAAGATTCTACCAAGGGAGAAACCCTCCCTGTAATATTCTTCGAGTTTTGTCTTCCTTTTGATCTTTGTACTCCCACTCTTTTAGATAACTTAACTGCCTACTTGGTGTGCATAATTGATTAAAACAAGTCAGGCACTTTCTTGAGTGATTACTTTTAAGAGAAAAAGATCACCAGGATTTCCCTCAGTGGACCTATGGGGTTTACTCCTGCATTAGGAGTACATTTAGTCAAATATGATAAATGCCCAAAGTATATAGTACCAGAGTGAAAAACTTAGGCTGAAAATGAGACCTAATTCTGAAGGCCTGTTTTGCTACTTATTAATGACATAACCTTGGGTAACTTATTTAGTAATTCTGAGGCTCATCTCTAAAAGAAAGATAAGAGTAATGCCAAGTACTTAAGATTATTGTCAGAATAACTATATGTAAATGCATGTTATGTGTTTAGCACATGTTCTAATTTATGTTAAAAGCTTGTATGTTTAAATACTATTGTTATAAAAGTTAAGTTCCTGTGGCAGGAACCAAATCCTAAGATGCAAGAAAGGAGTTTCAGAGATTAGTACCCACTGCCTATTGAAAGGAAAACAAAGATGATGACCTGTACTTCAAGTCCATGGAAGAGTCCTGCAACCTTGAAGACAATCAGCCTCTTGACTAGAGGAGAAAGGAAGAAGAACCAGAGTTCTAGTAGCTTCTAGAAGATGGATTAAAAGAGGAGGCCAGTAAGGCCCTGAGTGCTGCTCTGATGATTCATTCAGATCCTAATCAGAACCTATCAAGTGAGATCCCCTGAATCATTGACTCTGCAGTAGTCCTTTTGCAGCATATGTCAAGGTTTCTCAGCCTTGGCACTGTTGACATTTTGGACCTGATAATAATTTGTTGTGGTGAAAGCTCTCCTTTTGCATTGTAGAGTGTTTTTTGGGTTTTTTTTAAGATTTTATTTATTTATTTCAGAGAGAGAAAGTACGAGAGAGCATGAGAGGGGAGAAGGTCAGAGAGAGAGGCAGACTCCCCGTGGAGCTGGGAGCCTGGTGCGGGACTCGATCCTGGGACTCCGGGATCATGACCTGAGCTGAAGGCAGTTGCTTAACCAACTGAGCCACCCAGGCGCCCGTGCATTGTAGAGTGTTTTAACAGCATTCTTGATCTTTGTGCACTAGATACCAGAGGAATCCTCCAAATCATGAAAATAAAAAATGTCTCTAATAGCTAAAAAAGGTGGAAATAATCCCAGTGCCCATCAGCTGAAGAATAGATACACCAAATGTGGTATATCCATATGGTAGAGTATTATTCAGCCATAATAAGGAATGAAGTACTTACATATTATACAACATGGATGAGCTTTGAAAACATTATGCTACATCAAAGAAGCTAGACAGAAAAGGCCATATATTTTATGATTCCACTTACCTGAAATATCCAATAGGCAAATCCATAGAGACAGAAAGCAGATTAGTGGTTGCCAGCAGATTAAGGGAAAGGGGAATTGGGAATGGCTGCTTAATCATTATAGGATTTTCTTTTTGGGGTGATAAAAATGTTCTGGAGAGGGACACCTGGGTGGCTCAGTTGGTTAAGCAGCTGCCTTCGGCTCAGGTCATGATCCCAGCGTCCTGGGATTGAGTCCCACATCAGGTTCCTTGCTCAGCAGGGAGCCTGCTTCTCTCTCTGCCTCTGCCTGCCACTCTCTGCCTGTGCTCACTCTCTCTGTCAAATAAAAAAAAAAAAAAAATCTTAAAAAAAAAAAAAAATGTTCTGGAGCTAGGTAGAGGTGATGGTTACACATTTGAATGCATCAAATACACTGTATTGTATAGTAGTTTAAAATGGTGAATTTTATGTTATGCATAGTTTATCACAATAAAAAGAAAGGAAAAATTCTTCATTCATTGCCAAATGTCCAAAATCACCCCTAGTTGAGAACCACTGGCCTATGGCAAGAAAGGAGACTACAAGAAGGTGGCTTATGAGGAAGGCTATAGAAATTGTTGTCTAAAATGTTGTCTGATACAGTGAATAAGTTTGCAGAAAGTAACTGCACTTGAATTCCTAAACTTGCTTGAAGAACCCAAGGGAACCCATGGAGAAGGCTTAAAGCATGATGCAGATAATCCCTTTGCATAGACAAGGTTTATAAAATCTGGAGGCTTGGCTGGTAGAGAGGAAGTTGATGAACCCTTTCAATATACCTAATCTGTACTTGGAAGGCCACGGTAGGACATGACCATCGCTTGATGATTCTATCTGCAGGAAACTAATAAAGCAACCAAGTAATAAACTGATCTGGGTAAGAAACTGCAAAATAACCAAATCATGACAGTTCTTAGTGTTCTTAGCATCAATTAGGCAGTATAAATGAGGAGGGAGGAATTTTAAGCCTATTATCAGACACAGAAGACCCTAAGGCCTGCAGGAAGTTACCTGAAGCTGGGAAACTTTCTCAGCTTCAGAACTGAATACAACTTTTTATTTTTATTTATTTATTTATTTGACAGAAAGAGTGAATGAGCACAAGCAGGGGGAGTGGGAGAGGGAGAAGCAGACTCCCTGCTGAGCAGGGAGCCCCATGTGGGGCTCGATCCCAGGACCGTGGAATCATGACCTGAGCCAAAGGCTGCCACTTAACCGAGTCATCCAGGCACCCCAGAATACAGGTTTTTAAATGGGTAATCAGTGCCGGTTGGTTCTGAATGATATTTAAAAACCTTGAATTGTCAACTAGATTTCAATACACCTGGAAAAAAAAATTTTAAAATATAAATAAAAACCTTGGATTGAAAAAACCACCACCATGACTGAACTAAAGGGTGGAAATATTTAAAAGATAGTGTTCCTTATCAGCTCAGGCTGTGTCCATGCACTTTGGTATTACAGGATACAAGTTGGTCATATTAGAAGGCATGAGAAATGTATGGGGTTTTTTTTAGATTTTATTTATTTATTTGAGAGAGAGAGAATGAGAGGAGAGAAGGTCAGAGAGAGAAGCAGACTCCCTGTGGAGCAGTCGCTCAACCAACTGAGCCACCCAGGCGCCCCTGACAAATGTATGCTTTTGTTTGAGGTTACTTTTTCCCTCTAGTATGGCAGTAGTATCAGGCTTAGTGTTCCTGGTAAGTTATCTTTAAATCAGATTTCAAATGGTGAAAATAGCAGACTTAGGATCCTCTAGTTTCCAGGCTGTGTGGAAGTCATAGACCTAATTTGTTTTCTCCTGTCACTTCCTGTCCTGTTTAATCTTAGTTCTCACAACACAACAGCAGGAATGGTTCTGATTTAGTAGAGGATTCATCTTGATCCCTGCAACATGGAAGAGCTGTTCTCTAGGGAGATGGAGCACAGCTGTGCAGTAGGTAGGAACGCAGGGATCACAGGGATTCTCGCAGACCAGTACTGCTCTTTGAATCAAGTGTACTTGACTGAAGTGGTGTTAAGAGATAGAGATATAAATAGAGATACAGAAATAGATATAAATATATCACCTATATATATATTGCATATATAACAATATATTGTTATATACATATATATAAGTTGTATATAACTTAACACACACACACACACATACACACACACATATATATATATATATTGCTTTAAAGGAATTTTTATTTTTGGTTTAACTGTAAAAAGCTCTTACAGTAGGCTCCAGACTGACTCCTTTTTTGTCTCTAGAAGTGTTTTTTTTCTTTTGCTCAAGTGGGTAAATGGATCATAACCCATAACCAAATCTAAACCATGCTCCGAAATTATGTGCTGCATAGAGTGGTTTTAAATTTTGTTGTTGTAGAATCTGGATTTATTCTCCATTGAAGGTACATGTAACCTTATTGTTTACTCTGAAGTTTTCAAAAAATCATCACTAGGTACTGATTTGCATTTTTTAAAATCCTAACTTTCAAGTCTCTTGTTTCACATACCAATTGTCCTTTATAGTAAAGTTTACTTTTTTTTTTTTTAAACCATGAAGTTGCCATGACTGTTTCTAGTTAAAAACAAAAACAAAAAACCACCAAACAAACAGGGAAGTTAGTGATTATCATTGTTCTATCGCTCTGTATTTAAACCACCTTAAGTAACTTAAAAAGGAAAAACCAAAATTCCATCTTGCTCATGGACCTGGATTCTGTGTGTGAAGAACTACAGCTGGCATAATGGGGAAAGCTTGTTTCTGTTTTACAATACCTGGGTCTAAGTTAGGAAGTCTCAAAGCTGGGGATGACTTTGGATGACTCTACAACCCGAGTTACAATCAGCTGATGGTTTACTCACGTGTCTGTTGATACTGGCTGTTGTCTGGGACCTCAACTATAGTTGCTGGTGGTGCACCTACACATGGCCTTTCCATGTGACTCGTGGTAATCTTCACACCCTGGTGCCATTGTTCCAAACATGAACAGCTTAGGGAAGAAAGGCAGAAGCCTTATTGCTATGTGTGACCTGGTCTCAGAAGTCACATTGCATCATCTCTACAGCAGTCACCAGCTTACCCAGTTACAAAGGAAGGGAACATAAATCCTATCCCTTTAATGGAGAAGGTCAGTGATACATTTTGTAAGAAGAGCATGTGGGCTGGGAGCGTATGGCTATTTCTGGAATGCCAAAACTTTTAAGCTAGTACCAAGGCTTTTTTTTTTTTTTTGGTCTACTTTTCAAATATGCAACCAAATTTGAATTTGCTTTAGTCCCAGAAGCCTGGAACATTTATTTGTAATACAAATACGTCCTATAATATACATGCCTTTAAAAACTGTTGTAAATTGTTCTTAAGTAATATAAGTGTATCATATAAATTACAATAAATAAAAATATAATTGTACCAAGTAAGATTGATACTTAAATAGAAACCAGAGGTAGTTTTTTTCAGGAGGTTAAACAGCATTCCTAGGTTTATCTGCATTTTAATAGGTAGGGGTTTTTTTGTTTTGTTTTTTTTAACCTGTCTTTTGTACTCCTGCTTGACCGCAATCTTAGTTATGTTCTTTGTAAATTTTGTGAATAGCCTTGGATTAAGCTTCTTTTGATACTAAGGAGCTACTAGGCCGCTAAGAATATTTTCTATTCCTCTCTCTTTCTTTGTGCCTCACAGATCCGTGCAGTTGGCAGGCTAAAAAGAGAGCGCTCTATGAGTGAAAACGCCGTTCGCCAAAACGGACAGCTGGTCAGAGCTGACTCCATGTGAGTAGAACCACTGAGCAGTGTATCTCCTTTATTAGTTTTCTCCATGTATTCTCCCATCTATTTCTAAATAATTATTTTTTTTACTCCCAAATATTAAAAAAAGAAAAAAGTATGTGTTTTGTGCCTAAGAAACTGAGAAGAAAGTAAATGATTTGCTTTTAAGTGTTTGAAAGCTGTTTTACATTTACATTAATTTTACATTTTTGCGGTTATTTTTATAGCCTTAAAATATGTTGTGAGAACTTTCCAGTAGCATTATCCTCTTCTGTGTGGATGGTAGAATTCTAGAAGTATGATTTAGTTATTTGGGGAATTGCTTACTAAGTATACTTAAGAGAAATTGATAAATGTAAGCACTCAGTTCTGTGCAGCCTTCAAAAATGTTTATCTAGCATGTAGGTTGAAAAAACAAAACAAAAACAAAACACTTTAAGCAAATGTCTTTATTTTCAAGTTACTCAGTTGGTCATCAGATTGTGAACTAGCCCTTCCAGCTCTGCTTCTAATGAGCCGTGGTAAACAATGTAGCTTAGGCAAGTGGAATTGTTTTACTTTTTGTGGATTATTGTTTAGCTCTCTGCCTACTGAGTGAGTCATTGAATTGTTAGATCCATTTCATTTTCCAAAAATATAAGTATGTTGTTTAAAGGGCTGTTTGTTTAAACTTTTCTTTTTCATTTGGTTGTATTATCATACTCTGATCTTAAAGCTACCCCACTATAAGATGTTTTAGATCAGGCAGATATTTTTGTTATTTCATTAAAGTTAATGATTTTTTACAGATAAACTATCCCTTTAAGGTTTCTTTAGAATTTTAAGTCTCAAATCCATTGGTGATTGTGGCTTTTCTAAATAGATGGTTTAGAATGTTTATGTAAATTAATATATCTTCTTCATTCCATTTTGGGTCAGTTTTCATGAACTCATTCATCATGAACCATATTTGATGCCTAGCATCCTGTTAGCTTCTCTGGGAACTGCAACAGAATCAGGAGATGGACCATCTCTCTCAGAGTTTGCAAATCTAGATAAAAGCAAAACACTTAAGTATATACAACCAAAGTATAGCACAGTACAATATACCATTTGTGTTAAAACTACATGAAATTCTAGTTTGGACCTGACTGAAGAAAATAGGGATGCAGAGGGGCTTTGATGGGATTAGGCTGTCTCTTCTCTTGAAGTAGGCGCAAAGGAGAACTGTAACTGCTCTGATTTCTTGGAAAATCTTGAAACGTCTCCTAAAGTGTTCTAGCTATTCTGAAGGGTAATATAGAAAGATAGTGACTGAAAATGAATATATCTTTCCTTCAGGAAGTACCTGAAAAATTCAGCCATTAATATGAAAATATTTATGGTAATTATGTTTCTCTGAAGATACCTGGTTGGCAGGGATATCAGCTGGTCCATGAAATCCATTTTTCTAGAATATTTTCAGATATATTACACAAATGGTAAAAAGGCTACATAGTTGATGGCTAGGATAGCTTCTTGATATTTAGTACCTATCAGAATGATTAAGTGTATACCAAAGGGCTTTTGTTATTCTCTATTTGTAATATTTTACAAGGTAGCAAAGGTTTCTAGTAAATTTTCTGTTATATGAAGATGTGGCTTATTATTTAGGTCTCTAATAAATTTGAAATTTCACACCAGTGAGAAAAACAGCACTGTTGTAGTATAGCATCACTTTTGGTTTTTAAGTAACTATTGATAACTGAGTTGAAGAGAAAGGAAACAGCTTTACTATGTTTGAAAACCAGCCTAGAGAGGTATAATTTAGAGTAGATGATTAGTTCATAGGTATTTTTGTAGTTACCAATAACTTAAATTCCTCATAAGAGAGAAGACTAGAGAGTTAACTAAGTTTTCTTTCTTTTTTGTTTAAGTTGCCTTAATAGCACTTTCTAGCTGTTTAATAAAATTGAAAAGCTTATGTTTTAATTTTTGGTGGCAAAAATAACATGCATATTTAACTATACATTTCACCATGAAATTCTTATACTACCATATTTACATTAACCATACTTTTATGTTTCGTATGTTACCATGTCATGGTAAGATACTTAACCATCTTTTTGTTAATAATGTAACCTTGCTTTTTCTTCCCCTACCATTATTAATTTTAAAATTTATAATTCATCTGTAAGAATCTACATGTAATTAACATTAGGAATTTTATATAATGAGCCCTATTATATATTCAGTGTTGGTAATGTGGTAATGAAGAGATTGTTGATGTAAAACAGCTACATTTTACTTCCACTAATTACTAAACCTTTTTTGTCTTTACCTATTTTAGTCTCTTCTTTGTAATGTAAAATTAACTATGTGTCATTGTGCATGAACCTTTGCCTGCCTCCATTTTATTTTATTCCTTGGCTTAAAGAGTAGAAGTACATACAGAAGGAAGAGCAGGAGCACTGGCCTTTGTTTTCCTAATTGCTTTCAAGAGTTAGTAGGATTGATTGTTGTCCGCTATTGACATAAAAATGAATTCTGAACAGTAGACTTGTATCTAGCTTTTCTTTCTGTTATAAAAGCTGAATATGTAAAAGAAGCATAATTATTATTTAAGGTGGCACAGATCAGATTCTGCCCCAAGAAATAAAATTTCAAGGTTCCAGGCGTCGATTTCTGCACCGGAGTACACGTAAGATTTTATCTGCTCTGCTTTTCACAGCTAAGAGTTGTTTTAATTTTGCAGGCGTATGTTATACTAATATTTCACCCAGTAATTATCATCGTATAATACCCTAATGCTCTTACTGTTTAGCTTTTCAGTACCTAGGTTTTAGGATTTCTCAAACTGTCATCATACACTTCGTTAAGAAAAAAAAAAAAAGAGCTAGACCAATTAAGGAAGTTATGTATGATTTGGAGTGTAACAGTTAAAGTAAAATTGAATAATTTGCACATAAGGATCACGCATCCTTTTTTATTTTCTTTATTTTGCTTTGGTTGGTATATTAGTTCTCTATAGATTCAACTTAACCAGGTTCGGGTAATCCCAGTCTTTTTTTCAATTTTAGCACACTATCTTTTCTTTCCTTATTTTCATCCAGAAGGAGAATGGGGTTTAAGAGTGATTTGTCATTAAGGTTTTTTTTTAATTCTATAGATTAAAATAATGCTTAGAAGAATGTTTTGAGATCATTTAAACCAATTCTTTCTGTAAGTGTGATAGAGCAAGGTGTGGAAGTGACTGACCTCTTGTGGGGATATTTTAGCCTGCTGTATAAGAATTCAACAGCCATGGCAGTTCTTAAGCCACAGAAGTTGATTTTTCTCTTAATATGCTTCTAGGAACCATGGAATTGCCTCAGATAGTGGCAAAAAATTAAGGTTTCCTATTTAAAATTTCAAGAGAAATGGGGCACCTGGATGGTTGGTTAAGCATCTGCCTTTGGCTCAGGTCATGATCCCAGGGTCCTGGGATTGAACCCTACATCAGGCTCCCTGCTCTGTGGAGAGCGTGCTTCTCCCTCTCCCTCTGCCTGCCGCTCCCTCTGCTTGTCCTCTCTGTTTGTCTGTCCCTCTCTCTCTCTGTGTCTCTATCTCTGTCAAATAAATAATTAAAATTTAAATGTTTTCAAGAGAAATGGTACAAAATTTGTGTTTCCATGAAAATTTTTTCTCCCCCTTTTCATGATTTTACTTTTACTGTTTTTGGAAGAGGTTGGAGCCTCACCAAAGAGGTTATACCCTCACAGTTTGAGAAACATTGTTCCTGTGAAAACCCTTGGGGAAAGAGGTACTTGACTTTGGACTGATCTTTTAATAATGACATAGTTATGCCAAGTAAATTTTTATTTAAATTTTAGTTCTCACATTGGCTATGCTAGTGTTGTTTACTTAACATTCATGTAGTAAGATTTCATAGAAGCATGAGGTAGATCTATTACTGATGAAATGATAACGGTAAACATGAGCACTTTCTTCAAAATTTCCTAGTTTTTGTAAAAGAAAAAGATAAAGACATTTTGCTGTTTTATAACATTACTTGGATCAATTTATTATCAAAGTACATTTCTATTAAATTACTAATATTGTAACATTTGCTTTAATAATCCCAGTGCCTTGGCAATATGTTTACTTTTTTGCTTTTCACAATAATTCACTTGTCAAAACAAAAGTCAGTACACCTTGGTTGGGTGGATGAGTGGACAGAGATGAAAAACCTAAACACCATTTCCTTCCACAGTTGATGCCAGTCAGTGATGGACATTACAGCTAGCATCAGGCTGATTGCTAAAATGGGCTTGCTTTTTTTTTGTTCTTAAATTTATTCATAAAAAAATACCTGCAAGACCTCTTAAAGCTTTAAAAAGAAAAAAAATGCTAAAGTATTTATTACTTCTAATTAGGGTAATTTTGGTCATTTGTAATTTAATCATTTGGTTCAACTGTAGATGGAAATGTTAGTCAAGGGCATTTTATCTATACATATGCTGCCGAAAGTGGTCAGCAGTTTTAAAAATAGTTCCTGTTCTATTTTTGGTGTCTATGAAGGATGATCAAATAAATACTGAAAAGTAAGTTAAAGTTCTTACTAATCTTTGGAACTTTAACTTCTTCTGAGAAACAACCAGAAATCCAAATATGCTTTTGATTTTGGTCTTTGATGAAATGAATGTCTTTACTAGTATTGATAAGGACTTAATTTCATCTTTTATCCTTCTACATAAATGTTTTTTCATATTAAGTTACAAGTGAAGATCGTGTAGGTTTTTTTCATTTGTTATCATATTCCAATTTTCATATCATCATGTGTAGAATCTTAGAATCAGCAGAGATCTTATAAACTGTTTTCAAATTCAACCTTCTGTGCATTCCTTCCTAAGAATTCTTTGGAGTCATTCTGTTTTTGCTTGACTACTTTATAAATGGCCAACTGATTTCCTGTGTACAGACAGGAGATACGTACTTTTAGAACTTTAAATAAATAGTTCCTATTTCTTGTTTCTGACGAAGTTTTTCTCTCAAAGGAAGTAACCCTTCTATAATTTTTAGTGGATAAAAATCTGTCACACTTCTGTCGTGAATTTGGATTTAGTTTATTGACATTGTTGCTTCAAGATTATAATTCTAAATATTGATTATTAGAGTCTTTAATATATTAGTGTGTAGCTAATATATTTACTGATGCAGAATGATGTGCTAGGTGTTTGATTTAAGCCCCAAAATGCAAAGACAAAAAAACTTCAATTATATCAGAATATTGTACTGGTGAGTCTTTTACAATTTAAGTAAAGCCAAGTTTGTTGGCAGCTCTATCAAGAGAATGTAAGTTGGATTGTTTGTTTATAGTTATAGAACTGGCCTTCTTATTCCTGCTTCTGGTGACACTTTTCTAACATCAGTTCAGTCTGCTCTCTCACAAAGAGCAAGAAGTTCAGGTTTTCCCTGTGCTCCCTAAAGAGAGGGCTGAGTACAAGGCTAGTAGCTAGACTTTGTATCCCAGATTTACTCTTCTTGGATGCTCCATATGGGTTTGGCCACGTATTATAGGTCAGTTGATAAATTGGCTTATATATATTATAGAATCTCTGGACAGACATTTAGGGTAATCATCCATGAGCACCTAAAAGTTTGCATTATCTTGACAACAATAGGCCAAATTCCTGTGGTGAATTAGCCCTGATAAATTAATTTCTCAATATGCCAAATTATGGCTTAGATTTTTTTCTTCTAAATAGTCTTTGGAAAACATGGCTTTCTTATTTATAATACTTCTCGCTTTGAATCAGCAAGACTTTCAAAGTTACAAAATTGTGGATTTTGTTTTTAATGTTCTGGGGACTCTGGGAACAATATTAGATGTCAGCTGTCCTTTCAAAAATGATCCCACTTATGTTGTGGTTTCCAAACAAAATGCATGTTGAGTTAGAAAAGATTACACAAGTCAAAATGAAAGATTTTTCTTTTTTCAGTTGTTCACTGCCTGTTCCACTTTCATTCTTTTGGATGAAATACACAAGGATGAGTTTTAGCCCAAGGCGTTTTTGCACTGACACTGAGAAAAAATGTTGAGCCCACATCCCAGGGTCATGGTCCTTTTATTGCAACAAAACCTCTTAATGTAACAAACCATATGGCCAAGTCCTGGTATCACTTAAATAACTCACACAACTGATCATACCCTAACATTAAACTGCTCTCTGAAAATACACCAAGTTCCAGAGTTTATGTTAGAACTGTAAAATTGCTTCATTCAAATATGTTCAGCTTTTATGAAGCACTGGCAATGGAGTCAAAGAAATTGTGACTCTCAGCTTACACAGGAAAGAATGATTAAGATTATGTCACCAAGAAGCCCAGAAATGGTTGTTTAACATCCATCTGGATAATTTAAGAACTCTCTTGCCTCTGTTCACTCTCTGCACAGAATTGGGAGTAGTTTTATGTTTTAGTCATTTAGCTAGAGACCATATGCTTTAATATAATTAAGCTATCAAAATGCTTTTGTTAAAGCTTTGTGAAACTTTAATTCATTTTTAATTTATGCATCATAAACTCAGCTTGCTTCCTTGTCTTTGTGAAGTATTTGCAATGGCATTTTCATGGAATCATTTTGATTCACGTGTTTGAACTCTGACACCTGTATACTAGAACTCTCTTTCTTAATCTTCTCACCACCCATAAGTCACAGGGCAGTGTTGGTTGTTAGAGGTTTGATTGACTGGATCGGATTACATACATCGAGTAATGAATGCTGCTTCTCCAAAGCTCGGGGTTGATCCCACTGCTGCTTGCTGTAGTTCTCTTCCTGCTCCAAAGTTGTTTTTTCATATTCAGTTTGTTTAATTTGATATGTAAGGCTACACAGTCACAGATGTTGCATTGTAGCTATTTTTTTAAAAACAATTTAATATATTTATTAACTTGTTTGGTTTGACTGTTTTCGTAGGGGAAAGTGACGGGTGGGAAAGGGGACAAGAAAACTAAGATAATTCTTAAAATATTAAGTGTTTGGGGAAACTGATCAGCTGAAGTTTTATAAAAATCTGACTTGAGTGTTTTTCTCTTCATTTGCTGTGCTATGTAAACAGTGTGACACCATCGCCACAACAGGTTCGGGTCTGTCCTCCCCAAATGTTACCTGAAGACGGAGTTAATCTTTCCTCTGCTCGAGGCATTTTGTCGCTTATCCAGTCTTCCACCCGTAGGGCTTACCAGCAGATCTTGGATGTGCTGGATGAAAATCGCAGGTGATTGGCCATCAGTGACTCTTGCTAGTTGTAATGCTTATTTTTTTGGCTCCTTGTTAGTGGACTGTGGTGTCTTCCTTTTGTGTTTGCACCTTCGTCTCTTTCCAAGATGCAGTGGTTTAAAACAACTTGCTTTGCTTTCTTTTAATTTGGAATTATTGTCCAAAATTCACATTTCAAAAGATTCTGTTAGCTTCCCTTTAGTCAGGGAGAGTATTCAATTAATAACTATGTACACGAAGTATGATGATTTTTTTCAGAGGTTTCGTTAACCTCTCCTAAGTACTTGACTCCATTGGAATATGCAGAGGCCTACGTTGGACTAAGTGTAGGATGTTGGACTGAAGCACACTGATTTTCTTTAGTAAGTCTTTTGATCGAATCAATTATGATACTAATATGGTTGGATTAATGAAGCAAATCTGAGAAGACAGTATCAATGTAGCTGCCAGGACCCTTTTTTACTTTCCTTTTAGCTACGGATTTCTAGTCCTGTACTGAAAACCTCAAGTGCTGTTATCTTTTTCATAATACTGATATTTTTCAGTATTGATGACTTCTCTCACTTTTGAACATCCCCAGGTGAAATCATGAGTAGTATACTTGGACCTGCTCAAGCAAATTCTTTTTTGCCTGTATTTCAGATATATATATATATACACACACATTTTTTTGTCCTTGATTCTTTACTACATAGTATTTTTAAAAGATAAATTTTGGGGAGCTTTTTGGCATAGTATGGGAAAGGTATAGGCAGTTTCATTTCAACTCCAAACATTTTATGTCATGACTCTGTGAGTCACTGTTTGAATTTTTATGGTCCTTTTAGAAGACTTAACTTTTGAAGAATGCCCAGTAAGTTCAGCTGGCCCTTCCATTAAACCTTGTTTCATACCTTAGGAGTTGATATGTCTTATGGCTCGCTCTGAACAAACTTTCTTGGTGAGTGCTTTTGACCCTCATACAAGCCTCAGAGGTTTTACTATACTTCATGAACACTTGTCAGTACCATCGACTGGTGTTTCTAAGCCTTCCCAGGGTTAATGCTGTGCTATCCATTTGGGCTCCAGAACTTAAAGCTGCACCAGAAAGAGCTTAAAACAGAAAGTTCATAGCAGGGAAAAGGGAAAAATTATATATGCGTGTATGTATATGTGCATTCATGTATATGTATGCATGTGTGTATACATCTGCATCCCCCTCTCCGTGGGTTTGGAGGACTGTCTTAGAGTATTTTCATCCTGTAAGAAGCAGCACGGTTCAGAAGAAAAAGCATGGATGGATTCAGGGGGCCAATCAGATTCATTGTGATCCGCCCCACTGAACAGCTAGCTGTATGAGGGCCTTGGACAAATTACTTAGCTTCTCTGGGCCTCATTTTCTTCATCTATTCAAAAAAGAGATAGACGGGTAATAATAATATTACCTAGTTTTCTAGATTCTTGTGAGGACTCTTCCTCCCCACCCCCCCACCATCTTTCTTTAAGATACAGGTAATAATGGCCTCGATTTAGGGTCATGGCCGATGCTTTCAAACGATACTGGATATAAAGTACCTGGCACTTAAGAACTGATCTTCCCAAAGGCCCGTTTTTCTTCTCCCACCTTAAACAGCTTTATTCTTCACCAGGTATCCTCTTTCATTTTTTAATTACGGTAGGTCCTTAGAAGAGACCAGATTATGAGGTCAAATTATGTCATATCAAATGCTGTTATCCTGAAAATATCTGAATGAGAAAGATATTTATAAATTTGATATAGATTAAATAATTACTACTTCAAAAAAACAGCCCTCTCCATAATGGAAAAGAATTTTGCTTCAAGTTAAAAAATACAAAATCAGAAATCTTACTAATGTAAAATTTACTTTGTATTCTTTTATTATGAAAACCTGTTTTGAGCCCTAAATGAAGTTTTCTTCATTTTTTAATTATAATGAATTGAGGGCTTTAAAATCCATTTCTGAAAAGGAATGATCTCTTCTTGTTCACTTGAAAGAGATTTTTTTAATTCATGAAATAATTGTATTAATAATTCTTTGCTCCTGGATACATACCATTAGTTGTTACCTTGGAGCCTAAATGGTTAGATTCTATTAGTCTTACTGAATGCTTTCATTATTGAAAGAGTTCCTTTTTTTTCTTTTTTTTTCATGATTGTATTTAAATTTCTTATGATCTAAGTGTTGAGCAAGATTTAATCAGAATTGTAAGTACCAAATCAGTTTTTATTTCTATAAGGGAACTGTCTGGCATGACTTTGCAGATATAAGAAGTAGGAATGTGAAATTTGGATAATGTTCTATTTGCATGATTATTAAAACAATATTGCTTATAAAGTTTTAAGTGCTTTTATGTTCCTTGCTCTGTATATCATTTTTTCTTTCCTATTTTATTATTCTTGGTGATTATGCTAATGCAATATTCTATCTTTGGTCTTCTGTCCTCACATTAGGTACAGTTAAATTAAGCTAGAATTATTTGTCAGGAAGAAAGAAAAAAAATGTCCTGCTTGCGTTATCATTAAAAAATGTGGATTCACAGTTGCTTGATGGAAGGACAATTTTTAGTTGACACTTTAGGGAACACTGTGGAAAGGTTTATGTACTATATTTTTGTTTTCTCTTCTTATGAGAACTTCCTTGATCTAAAACCAAGCTCCACATGGAGACAAAGCTAAATCCTTTATACATATTAGAAAAGTTTATTTACACAGGTCAGTGCTGTGCATTTGGAAAATTGATGTATCAAAAATTTAAATGTTGTTATGCTGATATGATTTAGTCCTTGGCTGATCAGGAGATGTCCATGTCTCTTGACATCTGCTAGAACCCCATATCTCATTCTCTAAAGCAAAATATTAACATTTTTAAAAAGAAACTTAATTCTCATGTAAGAACATTATTTAAATGTCAACAGATTATATTAGTCATCCTTAGCGTGTTTAAGTGTTATTTTTAGAAGGAACTTGATTATTTTTGTATAGTTTTTCTCAAGCAGATTATATTAGCCTTGAATAGAATACGAAACCATTGTGTTAATAATTGATGTTTTTGCAGGTATGCATATAAATATGTTACTGTTTATTCACCATAGTGGTGTCCATTTTTTTAGTGAAGAAGCACATACTTTATTAAGTCAGAGCATTTATTTACTAAAAACGTTAATATACAAGTTACTGCAAGAACTTGGAGAGCCTTGAATCTCTCCCTTTTGCTGCTCTAATTATAAAACATTATTGTCAAACATCAAACTTAAAAAGATTTTTTTAATGTATTAAATCATACTTATGGTAGAAAGTGGTACTTGAATGAAGTTTCTAACTTTGCCAAATACCTCTCTAATTTACTTTTATATTATATGTGTCAATTGCCAGTGTGAGAAGACAAAATGAAATACGTTGTGAAAGGTAACTGTATTATTTTCTGGCTCTGCATTATAAAAGGGAAATCTCTGTGGTGGAATATGTTGAATATGGCAGATCCGTTTGAACATACCAGAGTGAATTTTTTAAGAAGAGCTTTAGGTAGCACCCAGCAGGGGCTTCATTTAGTCGACGATTCTCCTATCAGTGTAACACAGGACTGTAGTGAAGTAAATTTTCCTAATGCCACAGAGTGAATATATGAGTAGGTTGGGACGATTCAAAAGCCTGTTTCAAGCATATGTGATTTCTCACTGTTCTTTATTTACCCAGCACGATAGAAGTCTAACATGTCTCCCCCAACAGTCTCTGAATCTCTTATCCTCTGAGCCCCAGAAATTTCTTTAAACACCAATAATGCCTTTAGGAAAGTACCAGCTAAACATTAAAATTTCCTTGTATGAATTAACTCAACAGAAAACAATGATTTGTATTGTAGCCAAAATTCTGGAACTTACAGAAAAATCTAGTTCATTTGGTATTAAATGTTTACTGTAATTAAGTATTGCCTTGATACTTCAATACAGGCAATGACCTCTTCAATACTTAGAGAATGAGACATTTAAAATAGAAGATAATAATTCTTAAAATCCTTATAGGGACCCTGTAGTTCAGCTGGTAAATGTTGCTGATTACTTTTTGGGGACCTGACCAGCAACCACAGAGAGCTTTTGTTTTCTGATTTTTAAAAATGAAATTTAGTGAAAAGATTACTCTGCTTACCTAGGTAGAGAACTGACTGTCCTCTAGAACCAGAGTATGTACTGAAACATGAAAATCCCCACAAAGTTTTCCAGTGTACCTTAAGTCTTCATTCCCAGCTGCCCTGTATGTCGCTTCTGGTTGTCTCAACATGAGACTCCCACATTCGGTTGTACTTCTGTAATGTGCCCTAGCGTAGCCCTCAGAGCCTGTGCTCGGGACCGCCTCAGCTCCAGAACCAAGGCTAGCAGCTTTGCTCTCGCGGGCTGAGGTTTGAATGAGACACAGCTACATTGAGATATTGGGTGTAAATCAAATGATTGAGGTGGGAGGGAAAGAATTGTGGGAAATGGGAGTTACTTGAAATGTTCAGTTTTTGAGACAGGGCTGTTGTTACCAAACGAGCAACCATAATCACGCAGGTGCTACTAACTGGTTGTTGACATGCTTCCAAAGTGGCTGGTGATTTTCTTTTTCCAACTAGAAAAAAGAAATTAGACTTTTTAAACAGCGTTGTCCTCTGTCTTGAATTTCATAAATTAAAATAATAGGCACCAAAAAAATTTTTTTAATGTGCATGCTATCCTGTCACACAAGATCTATTCCTTTTGTTTTTTTACCCCATGGTGAAGCGTTAAATTTATGAAAATCAAAATGGAGGCCATGTAATACAAAGATTTTTAAAGTATTTGAAAGATATTATATTGTATTGCAACATACAATATAATCCTATTTGACACTTTTTTGTCTTGTTTTTGCTTTTATTTTATTACTTCTCTGTTTCCTGATTCTGTCTTGTGCCTTCTCCCGCAAAAACCTGCCTTAGACCTGTGTTGCGTGGTGGGTCTGCTGCCGCCACTTCTAATCCTCATCATGACAACGTCAGGTAAATTTTGAGACTTTGTAATTATCAGGATAAATAGTTGACTGAACTTGTATTTTGCAGGACATAATGCATGTAGTAGGCCTTTATATTGTAGCTTGAACTTCTACAGGTTTCCTCTCTGAGTACATCCTGCTTTTCTCTGAGAACAGCAAGCCTAGTCATTCATGACGTTTGTCTACTACAAGATGAAGAAAAAAATGCTTGACAGTTATGGTGTCATGGGAACATCTGAGATATTTAAATATAGTTTTAGGAGCTTAGAGATGATCATGCTGAATCACAGAAAAAGTCATCTTAAATCTTGTTTTATGTGCTTCATTTGAAGTGTTGCCTGGGGTTCTGTCTCCCATTTCCTTTTCAGTTGTTAATTGTGTGTAGTGTCACTTGCAGCGTATGGAGAGACCTTTGTGTAAGGTGTCATCTTAAATTGGGGGAAATTAGCATTCACGGTCTAGGAAACTCAATGTTCAAAAAAAATTTAGTTTGAAGAGTGTTTGTCATTGTTAATTTAAACTTTTCCCTCTTATTTTTGCTCTTTTAGCTCTTTCAGACATACTTCTTAGCCTGAGTAATTATTTCTTCCTGTCATGCGCGAGGACAGATAGAATGGCACATAGGAATCCTTAGGGTTCTGAGGTGCCCAAGTCCCTATTTCCCATCTTCTGAGGAAAAGAAATTTGGTTGGTATTCACAAATAGCATTACTGTCATTTTTTTCAGAGATAAGTTTGCTTATTTTAAGCAGAAATGTATGATCTGTTGCAGTAGATTTAAAACTGTCAGCATCATTTCTATGATGAGAGGAATTTGGCAAGAGAAGAGGGAAACATCAGTTTTTTAATAATACTGAATTTAGCTTAGAGGAATTGAAACCTATGTCCTTAGTGGTCCCTTACTACTCTGCTGACTGGTTTCTTTCACAGTTTTAATTCAATCCATTATAAGTTTACCCTTGAATATTTCCCTGAAGTTAGAACTTAAGTTTGTGATCCTTTCCTCTTTCTGTGAAAGAACTTTCAGTCTGTGATCTGACTTAGCATTTCTTAGTTCTTAGTTCTGATAAATACAGCTTTTAGCTTAAGACACACCTTATAGTAATATTTTTTTTTTTGGTTGTACCTTGAGTTATATAGGTGTAAAGCCTTTTGCCATATCCTTAGATTTCTTTGCAAATGAAGATTCCTTTACAGATGTTTAACACTTTACTTAGTTCAAGATATAAATTGAGTAATCCCTGTCACTTACACTTCCTTCTCTATGTTCAGCCTAGGTCCCTTTACCTTTGAAGCCATTGCTTTTGTCATTTTTTTTTCCCCCTCCCCAGCTTATTTGTTACAGGTAATCTCGGGGAAATAGAAAAGTTTT
>ML111592.1:22043-74155 GCA_003697995.1 Taxidea taxus jeffersonii
TCTTGAAGACCAGGTGTAAAGAAAAGGAATCTTCAGTCCCTATTTTCTCCTCTAATCTTTTAACAATTCTGTCTTAATGTTTAAAAGAATAATAACTCAGATATTTATATAAACCCATTGTCCCAACATCTGCTCGCTCAGCTCATCTCACTGATGCAGTTGCTCTCAGTCTTCAGGATATTTACTCTTACAGTGAAGAAAGGAACGATTAAATGGGAAAGCAAGTTCCTTTCGCTATAAAAGGAATGTTTAGAGATTGTTCTGTATTATCTAGAGTCAGTGCACACCATCAGTCCTTGAAACTGGAACACCTATAGTTATTACCTACACCTACAGTGAACATTCTATGTTCAGAATGATGACACTGGCTGGGGAGCACACTGGAAAATTATAAAATAAAAAATTCTGTTCCACCTACTTTATTAAAGTTTCAAAAGCATATGAAACCAAAGGATTTTCTGAATATACTTGTCTTTAACATGTCTGGATGAAACTGTAATTCTCCTCATACCCCTTTGTGGTAATGTGCTTTTTATAATGGATACTTGTTAGAAAGAATATATGATCCATGTGTCAACTCTCTGTGGATTACAAAAACGTTACTTTTTAATTCAGTTTATTTATATTCTGCTCATTCAGGAAAGTTACTATGCCATTGCACTGAAATAACCATACAGGATTAAAATAGTGAGAATATAAACATGTGAGGTGAATTGTATGGTATGTAAATTATGTCTCGGGTAAGCTGTTAATTAAAATAAGCTTAAGAAGTGGAAATCCAGGCAAAGGGGAAGAACAGCATTTGTGTGTATTTGTTTCTTAGAGGTTTATTGTCATGCATTTAAAAAGCAGTGCTCTTTTTGAAGTAACTGTATTTGCAAAAGAAGTATTTCTTAATGTGCTTTCTCTGGAGTTGTTCTTAGTGGCTTTCCAGTATTATTTTATACACAGCCTAATGATTTATCATTGAACCAATTCTGGATCTGAACATAGTAACAGGATGTACTCAGGTGATTTTATAATTCCTTCTGTGGGAGACACAGTCAAGATAGGTAATAACAAGTAAGTAAAGGGTAGGAATGGCAAGAGAAAAGGCAATAAGAAGAGGAGGAGAAATAAGAAAACAAATGTCTGTCTTATTTTTTTTTTAGCTAGAGTTCATTTACTTTGTGTTCCCTGCCAATGAGTCTCAGTAGGGACTCCTGTGGAAGTACATACAGACATGGATTTGTGGAAGAATTATGCATTGTTATATCCTAGAGTGGCAGCTCTTAAATCATTGCTTAAAATACTTTCTGCTTTTTCCTCTGGTTTCTTTTGTTGGTACCAGTTCAGATGGTAAGATATTTTAGTAATTCATATTGTGAAATATCAGTCTTTTGAACAGTTCTTTGAACATTACCAAACACATGACATGACTTACCAGATAGTCTTAGTTCTATTCTAATACTAAAATGTATTTTTATTTCTCATCTGCTAGGCATGGCATGTCACATATAGATACAACAATTGAAGGAACTTCAGACGACATGACTGTTGTAGATGCAGCTTCGTTAAGACGACAGGTATTTAATGTACCAGATAAGATATAATCCTAAATTATAGCCATACGATACTTTAAATGATAAGTTTTTAACATTTTATCATTTTCTCTCCTGTGGAACCCATAAACTGAAATATTTTATTTGTCATGCTGTTTAATAAGCCATAATTGACTTTTCCATTAAAAAAAAGATTTATTTAGTTATTTGTTTTAGAGAGAGAGCAAGCAAGTGAGAGCAAGCATGGGGTGGAGGGCATGGGAGAGAGAAACTTTAGCAGACTCCTTGCTGAGGCCAGAGATTGATGCAGAGCCGGATCTCATGACCCTGAGATCATGACCTGAGGTTAACTGACTGAGGGAGACGGTTAACCATCTGAGCCACCTAGAGGCCCTGACTTTTCCATTTTGATTAAGGATATGTTAAACCACCATTCACATGTTCTGGTCAGCATAAAACAGTATTACCAGGATGGATCAGTGTAATTCTGGCCAATAACAAAGAATCCTGGCATTTTAGCAAATTGGTGTAGTCATAAATTGCTTGTTTGACTTTTTGAAATTTATAACAATCACTTTGGGAACCTGTGTTACTCTGATAACTCCATTTTGGAAATCACTGCTTCCATTTTGCACAGTATCTTTATAAACACAGTTCTTGTGTTCTATGAAAAGTCCTATCTTGGAACTATAGTTACATACACACATTTTTACTATGAGTGCCTCAGCCTCTAAAATCACACAGATGCACACATGAGAGGAAGGAGGGCTCAGTGTTGTAATTCTGTCTGTGCCAAGTAGATGTAGAGGAGGAGTGAATGAATAAAGTATTTCTAAGATGAAGAAACTAAATATTTTAGCATAAGAATAAATCAGTATCATTTTAAAGATTTAATATAATAAAAGGCTAATATGAAACAAATAATACTTTATTCTGAGTCTCACTTATTAAAACAAAGAATGCTGGGTGCATGGGTGGCTCAGTGGGTTAAGCCCCTGCCTTCAGCTCAGGTCATGATATCAGGGTCCTGGGATCGAGCCCTGCATCGGGCTGTCTGCTCAGCACGGAGCCTGCTTCCCCCGCCCCCCGCCTTTCTCTCTGCCTGCCTACTTGCGATCTCTCTCTCTCTCTCCCTCTGTCAGATAAATAAAATCTTTCTAAAAAAAAAAAGAATGCTGTATTTTAAGTTTGTACATATATTTTCTTATACTGATTTATACCTTGCCGATTGAAGGAAGAGCATTTCTTTGGCATTTGTCATTGAATTCACCATTACACCAACAACCTTGCCTTCCTGAAAGTGTAATAAGAGCCTCAAAGTTTTAACATCTTCTCAATCCTTAGCTTAGAGGTGGATGAGTAGAGGACAAAGATACAGTCATTATAAACAAGTCACACACATTTTTTGAGAATTTAAAAGTAGTAGAAAGCCAGCTGGGAAATTATGAGTTTCTGAGATCAGTAACAAAATGGAGTCCCAAGGAGATTCTGCAGAATTCACATTTGTGACCCTGGCGGCATTGGAAACTGTGCTTCTGCAGCTGTCCTTGCCCTGTTGTCAAGGACCCAACAAGTTGTGCTTCACTGAGTCTAGTCTAGGGATGAGGGACTCGTGGGCCACCTGGCTCCGAGACGCAAAATGTAATCCATGATCAGAGTGGAATATTCAAAAGCTGCCTTGGTATTGATACTTCTCAGATGAGCCCAAATGACAATATTTAAATGACTCAGGATCAATGCCAGTTTTTTTCATTGGCAATAAAGTGGATTGCTTAATGTAAGAACTTTATATCCCATGGGACCAAATAAGTGCTTCTCATTACAAATGGTTGGGAGAAGGTAGTCTTTACATACTCCTTTTTTTCTTTTCTTTTCTTTTTTTAACTGAATTAGCTCTGGGAGAAAAGTCATTGCTCAGTACTGATCAAAAGTGAAGTACTTTTTCAGGTTGTTAAAATGGTTATCTCTGCACCTCTATGTCTGGTTCTCTATGGAGACTGCCATTCCTGGCCCCACCCACCCCACACCCCCAATTTGGAGTTCTCAGTCCTTGAAATGCTAAGGATTCTGCATTATGAAATTACTCTTCCTTCAACCTCTCTAATATGTTAATAATCCCTTTGGCTTTTATAATGTGTTTTTACATAGGTGTTGCAGGTTAGACTCCCCAGAAAGCAGATTCTAGGATGAAGGTTTGCAAATAGAGCATTTTCTGGGGAGTGCTCCTGAGGCGACAGCCTCCCAAGGGAAGGAAAGGAAGCAGGATTGGGCAAGAGGGAAATGTTGAGCTGCAGCGTAGTCAGAACAAGGATCGCATGTGGCCAGCCTCCTGCGGAGCTCTGAAGCTGGGGTGACCCTTCAGAGTTGGAACAAGGGCTGGCCTTTCATCCCTTCACTAACTGGTTATTGGATACATGCTGTTGTCCCGGTAAAGGATATAAGCGTAGGCAAGGCAGTCGTTCAGCCCAGGGCTGTGGCAGTGAGGACCAACAGCCAAGGTGACACTCCTAGCAGCTGGAGAATTATTAGCCTTTCAATCCTGAAGGGTCTGAATGGCAGAGCACAGGGCCTGCTCTAATAGGTTATTTTATGAGATGCTCCCAGTCACTCAGAGAGTGGACGGAGAAGGCAATTAAAGCAGATTAAAGATGAACAACTGAAGCTGGGTGACAGAAGTTTCTAGAAAGGAGCAGGAGCCCCTCATTCTTTCTGCTGTGCGAGGCCTGCCTAAATGTGTACTTACTTTGTCTTTTTTATTGGAATAGCATGTGGTATGCAACAGTTTCCTTGGCCCACATTGAATCAGGGAAGGAAGGAAAATACACTTTTTCTGACTCAGAAATTTGGAGAAGGGAAAAGGAGAAGATTATATCCGTGAATTTAAGCTGTCATGGGTAGCATTTTTTCTACATATAGTTTATTTTGCTCCCAAAGAAACTGTTTATTGTTTATAAGAATTCTTTTGAAAGTCATCCTGCTTTATAAGAACCTAATTGCTCTGTGCATTAAAGTTTCTCTTTTGTTTTTTGTCATGGTTTGTTTTTCACTTAGATAATCAAACTAAATAGACGTCTGCAACTTCTAGAAGAGGAGAACAAAGAGCGTGCTAAAAGAGAAATGGTCATGTATTCAATTACTGTAGCGTTCTGGCTTCTTAACAGCTGGCTCTGGTTCCGCCGCTAGAGGTAACCTCAGCTCTCGAAACTCGTGTCTCAACAGCTGGAAATATAAAGCATTTACAAACTTCTTTGTTTCTGTCTTTGCATTGTATGCCGTTTTATAGTCCATGCCCTGAACATGTATTTCTTCCAGAAAGGAGGGGGGGGGGGACTGATACTTGCAGAAGTCAAGGTATATTCTCTCACTCAGCTGTAGTCACTTAAAGCAGATCTGCAGTAACAAACACCTACTTAAAATTCTCCCTTTGCATGTTTTGTAAATAGGCTCTAGTTTGTTTTTTAAAAGGAATTTTTGCCTCATCAGCCCACACAATTTATTCTCTGAATGGGAGCAAGAGTGCATAGGGAATGGATTTAGAAAAGTATCTGTAGAAGAAAAATATTACTTTATTTTGTCCTGTTTCTCAAACACTGTTAGATTGGACAGTTTTGTTAATAGACCCTTTTGCATCCACAATTCAACATTAACACTTCTGAAGTCATGGTCTGGTGTCAGATCTGATAAAGCCAAGGCTCTTCATGTTTACCAGTCACCTTCACTAAAGTAATTCCTAACATTTCCAGCAGTTTATCTAATATGCGTGTAAAATGTGCGTTCTTATTTTTATTTTAGTTTTGCAGATGGTTTTCTATAAAGTATGTTTTTACTAAGTCTCTGTGTGAATGATTTAAAAAACTACAGAATAAGGTACAAATGTAGTGTATTTAATAAACTGTCAACTAAAGCAATGTTTGTTGAAAAATTTTATTTCATCATATTGTGGTGTGAGCTGTATTTCATAGCATATTACCATTAATGAACCCGAGTCTTCTTGTCTTAGAAGGAAATAACGCAATTAGTGACTTGGCTGGTAGCAAGAACCTACTGTGTTTCCTTTCCGATTTCCATCCTGGCAGCAGCAGGCGGTGGTAGCATTACAGGTGGTTTTCTAAGTTGTGGTATCTGTCAGGTGCTTCGGAGGAAAACAGCTAGAGTTGTGTATGCTTTTTGCATTGTATTTAGCTAAGATACTATATCTCATGAACTTTAAGCATACCAGTGAAATCAAATCCTGGGAGGCTCTAGCTCTCAGAATTATCCCCCCCACCCCGCCCCGATTTTGTGTTCAGAAACAGAATTTTAGTTAGGTGTAGTATTTGCCACATATCTTCAGTATCTGAATACCTAGGTGGTCACTGTTAGGTAAGGCAGTTGAGGGGAATTCCTTAGATGGAGGTAGATTTAGTGTTTCTGTCCTTCCTTCTCTCCTACCCTTCCAAAATACTTGGAGGAAGGATTCTTCTCTTTGCTTCCTAAAGTTTACATGAGTTTGAGGATATTTTCTTTTTATCCATGAAAATCTTCTGCCTTTTATAACAGCCTAATGATAGGATTATATTAATTCTAGCTTCATGTTTTTTTTTAACAAGGTAATTTCTGAATGATCCTCCCAATTGAAACATGAAAATGATGGATAAAATTAGCACTTCTTTTGCTGGGCAGGCATGAAAAAGGATTCTGCTAGGGCCAAAAATGAAATAAAAGCAGGCATCCCAGGAGATAAGCAAATACAAAAGCTGTTTTCTCCTGTTAATTTTTACCAAACTCTGGAGACCTAGAACTTCCTCCCTTAGTGGCTGTGCAGAGGGCAGGAGAATACAGTCCCATGTATTAGGCAAGGCGCTAGCTGTGACAGGAGATTCCTGCATGAAGCTGGGACCCCAAAAGGCTACGCCTTCAGTGAACGGGTAACTAGGAAATCAACTTACTAACCAAAAGGGGATAATAAAGAAACGTCCCTTTGCCTTGTCACAGATCTAAAAATAGAAGAGCTTGACTCTGTCACTTGAAAGCCAAGCTCTGTTATACTAGCTTCCCTCACCTAGAAGTTGTTCATCATTGTAAGAAAGTGGTTTTGGAGTTGAGAGGAACAAATTCATTCCTGGTCCAGATGATTAAGAAACACTTGCAGATATTTGAGCTGAGCCTTTAAATACATTTGCATGCGTGTATACACACACACACACACACACACACACACACACAGGATTTCAAAAAGCAGAGGATGAAGAAAAGGTTCCTGGGGCAGGGAACAGTAGGAGAAGAGTTTACAGGGAGGGTCAGTAATACAGTACTCAACCTAACAGGCTAATGTCATACAACTTAAGTACAGAACTCTACCTACAGGTGTTTTTTTTTTTTCTACTTCTGGGAATACTTACTGAAACAGTAGCAGGTTATTTACAGTTTTAGGAAATTTTAGGAAAACATATTTGCAAGAGAGCTTTCCTTCCTTTCTTCTATGAATGTCTATTTTCTAGCTTCTTAATTATGTTTGACATTGAAATTGGAACTCTTTGTCTGGGCTCCAAGTTCAAAAAGGTTTAATTTACTGTAACTGCTGTTTACTTACAATGTGTTGTTTTGTCAATAAGTAGAGATTCATGTGTGTATGACACTGACCTCTGTAGTGAGCAGTTATGCAGGTAGGCCACAAGCCCTGACCTTAAGGAACTGACAGATTGATGGAGGAGGGCAGAAGGGAAAGGGGAAGGCTTATTAAAGAATTAGAGGATTATAAAAATGATTTTGTTTTGGGGGAAGAACTTGAGATATAGGCTGAAGGATAGGGAGCGGAGTGTTTCACATGGTGGACACAGCAAAAAAAAATGAAAGTGTAAAGATTCCAAAATGAGATTGAACATGGGGTGGCAGTGAAAAAAAGATCAGTGAGCTTTGTAAATTACTTGATGTACACTGTGTGTGTGTGTGTGTGTGTGTGTGTATATACATGCATCTGTAAGTTTAGGTACCAGAGCAGAGATGGCATCACCCCAAAAGATACTGAACCACTGGTGGCCCCTAGGCTTTAGGCTTTTAATCTATGGCAGTCATTTCCACAAGACTAAAAGAACAAAGAAATAACAGCCATTTCAGTTGATTGTGCTGAATCTCTTTTGCCAACCATCCTCTCTTTTGCCATCTGACATGAGAGGCTTAAGTTTCTGTCTCTTCATGATCCTGTGGAGAACTAGGGTCATCACATACATTTCCAAGGTGATGAGAAGATTGGATGCACCATCACTGACCCTTGTATTGTTCAGTCAAGTCCATGAGCAGTCACGTTCATTTCACTTGTGTTTTAATTTTATGGCTATTAGCAGTTTCGCATTCATTCAGTAAGCATTACTCTCACTAAAAGCTAAGTAAAAAAGATAAGATTCATTAATTCATTTAACAGAATATTTATAATTGCCCTACTTTGTATCAGGCACTGTATTTGCACCAAGTATACCAGGAGTGAATAAAAGAAACATATCTCTGGACTCGTGGAGTTTATGGTCTTATGGGGGGAGAGTAAATTTTAAGAAACAAGCACAAATAGAAGTGCTGTGGCCATTGTGATGAGTACTATCAATGGCAGAATGCTAAAGGAGAAAGTTAAGGGAAATCTTCATTGGGTGATTAGGGAAGGCTTTTCAGAATTGTGCTGAAGTCTGAAGGATGAAGAGGACTTAGCCAGAGAGGAGATGAGTGGAGCCTGGGGACTAGGCAGAAGAGAGAACTTGCTAAGGACTGGAAGCAGCAAAGAGGTTCCTCAAAAAGTTAAAGATAGTCCCTACAACTGAGCAATTGCACTACTAGGTATTTATCCAAAGGATACAAAACAGTGATTTGAAGGGGCACCTGCATCCCAATGTTTATAGCTGCAATGTCCACAATAGCCAAAATATGGAAAGAGCCCAGGTGTCTGTTACAGATGAATGGATAAAGAAGATGTGGGATGGATGGATGGATGGATGGATAGATGGATGGATAGAGAGAAAGATACAATGGAATACAACTCTGTGCTCTGACAACTATAGAACACTTAGGAAAGAAATTGAGAACACACAAAGAAATGGAAAAACATTTCATGCTCCTGGATTGGAAGAGCAAATATTGTTCAAATGTCTATGCTACCCAAAGCAACCTACACATTCAAAGTAATCCCTATCAAAATAACACCAGCATTTTTCAGAGACAGAATAAACAATTCTAAAATTTGTATGGAACCAGAAAAGACCCCGAGTAGCCATTACATCGAAAAAGAAAACCAAAGCTGGTGGCATCACAATTCGACTTCAAGCTGTATGACAAAGCTGTAATCATCAAGGCAGTATGGTACTGGCACAAAAACACACATAAGTCAATGCAACAGAATAAAGAAATGAGAAATAGACCCACAACTCTATGGTCAGCTAATCTTCAACAAAGCAGGAAAGAATATCCAATAGAAAAAAGACTGTCTCTTCAACAAACGGTGTTGGGAGATAGGACAGTAGCATGCAGAAGAATGAAACTGGGTCACTTTCTTACACCACACACAAAAACTCAAAATGAATGAAAGACCTAAATGTGAGATAGGAATCCATCAAAATCCTAGAGGAGGACACAGGCAGCAACCTCTTTGACCTCAGCCATGGTAACGTATTAACACATCTCCAGAGGTGAGGGAAACAAAGGGGAAAATGGACTATTGGAACTTCATCAGGATAAAAGCTTAACAGCAAAGGAAACAATCAACAAAACTAAATGGCAACCAAAAGAATGAGAGAAGATACTTGCGAATGATGTTGGAAACAGGTCTAGTATCCAGAATCTACAAAGAACTTACCAGACCTAATACCCAAAAAATAAAAACTCCAGTTAAAAACTAGAAGACAGGAACAGACATTTCTCCTAAGAAGACATACAGTTGGCTAACAGACACATGAAAGAATGCTCAACATCACTCATCGTCAGGGAGATACAAATCAAAACCATGCTTTTTACCTCACACCTGTCAGAATGGCTAAAATTAGCAACTCAGGAAACAGCAGATGTTGGCAAGAATGAAGAGAAAGGTGAACCCTCTTACGCTATTGGTGGGAATGCAAACTGGTACAGCCACTCTAGAAAAATAGAGTTTGGATGTTCCTCAAAAAGTTAAAAATAGAGCTACCCTATGACCCAGCAATTGCACTATTAGGTGTTGCCCAAAGGATATAAAAATACTGATTCGGAGGGGGACATGCACCCCAATGTTTATAGCAGTATTATCTACAATAGCCAAAATAAGGAAAGAGCTCAAATGTTTATCAACAGATCAATGGATAAAGATGTGGTATAGACATACAATGGAATGTTACTCAGACATTAAGAAGGATGAAATCTTGCCATTTGCAATGACATGAATGGAACTAGAAGGTATTATGCTAAGTGAAATAAGTCAGAGAAAAACAAATACCATACGATTTCACTCATGTAGAATTTGAGAAACAAAATAGAAGAACATAGAAGGGAGGAAAAATAAAAATAAAGCGGAAGACAAACCATAAGAGACTTTTAACTATAGGGAACAAATGGAGGGTTGTTGGAAGGGAGAGGACAGGGAGATGGGGTAGCTGGGTGATGAGCATTAAGGAGAGCATGTGATGTAATGAGCACTGCATGTGATACGCAATTGATGAATCACTAAATTCTACCTCTGAAACTAATAATACATGTATATGTTAACTCGAATTAAAAAAAAATTTTTTTAAAAGAGCTGATGAATAAATGGATGAAAAGGACATGGTTCCTGCTTTCTCAAATTTTCTGGTAGTAGTGGACACACAAACATTTATGTTACATTGTAACAGGTATGAAAGCAGTGGTCTGGATAAGGGCTAACTTAGTTTGTTGGAATCCTGCACCCTGGGAAAGCTTTTTCAAGTAAGAGACCCTGAAGCTAGACCTCAAGGATAAAGAGGCCTATAAAATAGGAGTATGGGGAGAAGGCTTTTATATAGCAAATAGATTCAGAAAAAAAATGCCTATGTGTGCACCTCATGTTACTAATTTTGGGGGAAGCTATAATATAGGTATTGAAAATTATTTCTAGAAACTTAAGCCCAGTAAACATAAATAATTGAAATAAAATGCAGAAATGATCACATTAAGAAAATTGGTTTTTCAGTTTTGTCTGTCTTATGACATTTTAATATGGTAAATACATAGTTTTGTAATCCTGTCTTTTAAAGATTAACATGTATAGAAAACAGCTTTTGAATTCAGACTGGCGCTTTTTTTTTTTTTGGTAGACATTTATTTTTTTTTAATTGTGGAAGAATGCAAACAGGAAAATAGAAGAGTATAATGGATTACCATATACCTGTCACCTAAATATAACATTTTTCCATAGCTTTTGGCTGAAGTATTTTAAGAACATGATATTTCCCCCAAAACAGAAATATACATTTCTTTAAAAAACATTTTCCTGTGTAACCATAAAACCATTGTCAGGACTAAAAATGTTAGCAATAATTCTTTGACATCACCTAAACCAATCTCCTCCCCTCCCTCCCTTCCTGCCTGCCTGCCTTTCTTCCTTTCTTCCTATCCCTTATCTATCTATCTATCCATCTATCATCTATCTATCTAAGTAGGCTCTACACTCAACATGGGACTTGAATACATGACCCAGAGATTAAGAGTCGTACATACCTCTGACTAAGCCAGCCAGGCGTCCCTCTAAACCAATCTTTGAACAGGTCTGCCAGTTATCCCCCAATGAAATGAGTCTACAGAACACATTTCATTGAATCCTGTCTCTTTGTTCTCTTAATTTGGAATAGTTCCCTCAGCCCATCCTGCCTTTTATTTTTCCTATATATTTTCTTGTTGAAAATGGGGCTATTGTCTGTTTACTGCCCCCACCTTTTGAATTTGTCTGACTATGTCCTCTTCTCCAGATTGTCCATAAGCTGGAAATTAGATCTAAAACCATTCAGGCTATCTGTTTATTTTTTATTTTTCAGTGTGAAGAAATAAAGTTCCATATTTTCACTTCTAGGATAACTTCCATTCCTTCCTGTCCTCCCTCCCTCCCCATCTTCGCTCTCCTTTCCCCTTCCCTCCCTTCTTCCTCCACACTTGAGAATATAGAATTTAAAAATTCGAATAGTACAAAAGTGTCAAAAGGTACAAAACAAACTGAAAACTTCTCTCCACCTTTCCCCAAAGTCAACCACTGATGATTGTTTTTGCTTTGTATATGAAGGGCTGATTTTTTTTTTTTAACACCTCAAAGATGACTTTTGGCCTAAAGTGACTGATACAGCTTTCTAGACAGTGTTCCATTTTTGAACTTCTAAAAGAATGTCTTTTTTTTTTTTTTAAGATTTTATTTATTTATTTGAGCAAACACAAGCTGAAGGGAGGAGCAGACTGCCTGCTGAGCAGGGACCGTGGGATCATGACCTGAGCTGAAGGCAGCCACTTAACCGACTGAGCCACCCAGATACCCCAAGGAGTGTCTTTTAAATGCAATTCTTAAATGATTCAAAACTGCTAATATTTCCATTTTATTACCATGAAACTAAACAATTCTACTTCTCCGCTTAGTGACCCCACACAGACAGCCAAGGAAACCGATGGCCATCTGACTGAGTCCAAACAGGAGCTCCAGAATCCCCACAAGTAGTAGGCCTAAAAACACCGAGAAATGGATCACCCTGTGTTTGTTTTCTTCAGAGTCGAAGTTCAAGGTATACTTTCTCCAGTCACTGGCTGTGATGCCATTGATGGTGGGATTATCAAAATCAGGAGGAGCAACACAAGACTCACTGAAAAACCACTGCAGATTGAAGGAGTCTGGGTCAATGTCACTGAAATGAAAGAAACAATAGGAGGTTTTCACAAATATCACTTACCATAAAAGACTTACCATAAAAGACTTTTTTACCATAAAAATCATCGTGCCCAGAAAAGGGCAAGTATACTAAAACAGCAAGTCCTTTGAAATACTGTGCCCAGAAACTATAGCTAAGACCCAGGTTTCTGATCATATGTCCATGTATTCTGATCTCTGCAAAACTCTTATTGAGTATCTGTCCCCTCCCTTAACCAGCATTTCTAGAGTACCTATTCTTGGGTTGAACCATACGAAATTTTCTGTGTCAGAAAATAGTCTTAATCTCCCATGATTCAACCTAATTATACAGGCTTTCCTCTACTTGCTAAAGACATGTAAAGTAAGGAGCTCCCCGCCCCTTCAGGGAGCTCAATTCTTCCTACAAAATGGCAGTGTTGCCTCTAGTCTCAAAAAGGCTGTGCAAATTTACTGACAAATGGCCTGTTTAAAAAAAAAAAATGTCTGATTAAAGGGATTTGTGCCCATTGTAACAAGGTTTGGAAAATGAGAGAACTTCTAGCCAAACGTGATCTACCCTAAGATGGTTGTTCCCTCAGTTTACTAACAAGTAAGGTTAAGTGTTCTTAGAGAGTTTGCATTTCTGGATACCAACAACTGACATTTATCCTGGGGAGACAACAGTATTTTCAGCACGTGGAAAGAGTATGCTTTCTGCAGTTTGCAGCAAGCCTAGGATCAGTCTTGGAACTCTGTCTCCCCAGCTGGAGTGGCTCTCATCTCCAAAGCTTAGCCGGGTGCCTGTGAGTTATTCTCTCCTAAGGGCTGAATGTGTAGAGCATCTGTGCTTGAAAGCTCTTATTTTGAACTTCAGATCTAGGAAAGGGAATTTTTTTTTTTAAAGAGTTTATTTATTTTTGACAGACAGAGATCACAAGTAGGCAGAGAGGCAGGCAGAGGGGCGGGGGGAAGCAGGCTCCCCGCTGAGCAGAGAGCCCAATGCGGGGCTCGATCCCAGGACCCCGAGATCATGACCTGAGCCGAAGGCAGAGGCTTAACCCACTGAGCCACCCAGGTGCCTAGGAAAGGGAATTTTTTAATTTGACTTTGATTCACACCAACTACAATATGCAAATTTTGAGGGATTTTTCTTCTTTAGGGTAGCAAGAGAAAAGGAAGGGGAATTTTTTTTTCATGTAATTACAAAAGTGAATTCTGGTTATTTTCAAAAACTGAGCAACATATAGATAACCGAGAATTAGATTATTCTTTTCTTCCAGTTTTACAGACTAGATTCAGGCACAGAACCATCTTTCAAGTCTGAAATGAGCCACTTACAAGTAACTCCTCAATATTGTCACTATATGAGTTAAACTTGATTCATTCCCATGCCTGCAGTATATTTATAGTACCTCTGCATGAATCCATTGCCTGCTTTTGTTTCTTTTAGGGCTCATAAGTAAGGCTCTAGATTTTGTATTGTGTTTTTATTCATTTTTTTAATTATAAAAGTAACATGCTTAGAATGTAGAAACTGAGTTAATTTGGAAGTGTAGAAATGCAGTGCTCCCTTCACTTCCCCAGGGCATCCTCTTTTACCATTCTCAAAAAAAAAAAAAAAAAAAGTAAAGTTTCTGGCGTATATTTCTAGAAATTCTTTAGACACATACACACTTGGAGCCACAGATTTTTAAAAAACAAGGATAAACCATCTGAGTCAACTACTCCTTTGAGACAAGATTCCTCTCCCCACCCCTCGAAAACCATTCTGAGTGGGTCTTCATTTCTATGAGATTGTGTCAATTGGGATTAATGTGCTAAATCCCTAAGAACCTGTGTTCCAGTCATTCCAGCAAAGAACAACATGTCAGCACCACACTATTCTCATGGAGCTAGCTGCAGCATGTGAGACAATCTGTGAAAATCAGGATACTCACCTCAAATTTTTGAATGAAAATTCACAATTGAAAGTGCTGTTCTCTTGAGAGTTGCAAATGAGAGGACCTTCCGAGAGAGCCCGGATAGATACCAACATGCAATACACAGCACCAATGACCGTGATTACATTCAGAAGTGATGACAGAAACATCTGGAAAACAAAGGAGAAGATTGGTGTATGTTCTCCCGTGTTCCTGGTCTGTTTCGAGGCTCAGCAGCACGCGCAGACTTCTGACCAACCACTGCTGGTCTCTGGTCCCCCTGTGGTCCTAGGTCTTAAGATCTCCATTTGATTAGGTCTGAATTATCAAAGAACAAAGGGGGCAAAGTCTCTGTCATTTTATTAGACTTACTGAAAGATTGTTGGGCTTGCTACTGTTTTTAGAAAATCTGCACCTTTCCATACCCTGAGCCTTGTCCTTTTCAAGGGACCACTGACATCTGGTACTTCCTCCCCATTCTGTGTACTTCTTACTTCACAGAACCTGGAGTAGATCTTAACCACCCCATTTTGGCATGTGGTCTCCTGACTCCCAAATCTTTCATCCAGATTTGGCTCTAATGCTATGAGAGGCCAGTAGTCCCCATTCTGCTGAGATCAGTCAGTAGTGTCGTGTTAAGCCCAGCTTCTCAACCTCAATACTGTCAACACTGGGCACTTTGTTTCGGGGCCTTTCCTGTACATTCTGGGATGTTTGGCAGCATCGCTGGTCTCTACCCACTAGATACCAGTAGCCAGCCCTCCAAAGTGTTGACAACCAAAAGTGTCCCAGACACTGCTGAATGTCCCTCTGGGGGGCAGAACTGCCCCGGTGGAGAGCCATATTGTGTCAGGGAGAAAAACTGTAAGCCTTTAGGCACCTTTCATTTCATGAGTGAGAGTCAGAGAAAGCAGAAAAAAAGCATGAAATTTGCCAATTTGAAATGTTATGGCCCAAATGAAAGTTGGTATATGTGTATGTTTTTCAGAAAAAAAAGCTCTGTGTTGCTTCAGTGAAGTTGTTAGTCAATGATAATTATGAGTTAAAATCTGCAGAGATGAAGGAATACTTGTCCTTTTCCTTGAGTCCGATAATACTGCCACATCCAGAGGGTTTAGGAGACGTGGCTTAAATGAGTAGGCAGAATAAGGGGCTTCTTTATGTACCTCATGCATGTTGTTGCATATATTATCTCATTTAACCCTTTCAATAACCCCAAGAATAGATACTATTATCCCCACTTTAAGGATGAGAAAAATATAATTCAGGGAGGTTGGCAAACTTGTCAGAATCTCACAACTGGGAAATGCTTGTGCTCAGATTTTAATCACTACATGAGAATTCTTTGAGCTAAAAGCAGAAAATGATGGACTTGGAGTCTAATTCAAATCCAGATTCTTCCACACTACTGTGGCCTGTGCAAATTACTTAATTTGCTCACCAAGAAGTGCACTATTTATATTTTGGTCATTTATTCTTTCTAACTTCTTATCACTACAAAGGGGCCTGGCTTTAGAACGTGCTTCTGGGGATCTGAATTCCCCTGAGTGGGGGTTTATGTAAATGACTCAGCAAAACCAAAACATTTGGAAACAAAACCAAGAATTGGACAAAGGGAAGGAGCAAGACACAGTTAAAGTAGGGGAAATAGTTCGAACAGTTAATACAGGAGATAAGCCTTGGTGACCCCATCACCCACCCCAAGATCTAGCCTTTGTCACCTTTATGATGCTTTGGTCTTTTCTCAACTTGGAAGATAAATGATATGACTTAAACACCAGTCTTCCCAGGGCTGCCATGAAGTGAGAAAAGTACCTAGGAGCACTTAATTGCATCTACTCAATATAACCTGGAAATTTTAATTAAATAACCAGCACCACTATTTCTAACAGAGCATGAGCAGTATTATATAGCACCCCCTACCCCTTGACACTCCTGAGTTCCTATAACTTCTTGGCACATAATAATCTGTAACATTGCAGAAGCATGAAAACTCCAATGACTTTCAAGGTTGATATGGGGGAGCAAAACCTGCAGTGTTAAGCCCAACAGCTGCATGAAAAGGTTTCTTGCTTCTTCTCAACTTACTATCCTCCAAGGACAGAAAAAAACTTAAGTGATCATTGAAAAGTTGACTTGTCATTAAAGGTATGTAGGGGCGAAAGATTCTTAAGGGAAATATAATTTGAGACAAAAATCTATAGAAGTGTTCTGATATTTTAGAATTCAGGGATTTAGAAATAGCTCAAGATATCTTTCTCAAGAATGTAAGTACAATATAGAGGTAATAAAAAGTTAACCGCAAATTATAATTTAAAAAGAAAAGTGCCAGAGAGGAGAAACTGAAAACTAATATTTATTAAATTTCTATGGTATATAAGGAACAAAGATGGACTATCAACAATTAGCAAAGTAATTATAATCTTAGATAAATATCAAATGTCAGAAAAGGGTACTTTTTAAAAATATAAATATTAATACAGATATAAATATGCACACTTTTAAACCCTGGCTCTCACCCCTGGGATCATATTAGAAACACCTAGAGTGCTTTTGAAAAATACTGATTCTCTGGGGGCCACCAGGCATTGATATTTTTAAGATCGTTCTGGGTGATTCTAATGTTCCCATAAGGCTGAGCACCATAAAACCTCAAGATCAGCCAGGAATATTTACTGTGACTGCTTGTTTATTGATCCAGCCCACCCCTCCTTAGAGAATAATGAGAGACCTCAGTGTTGCTTATAACAATGACCGTGGCATAAGTGGTGTAAAGATTGTGAATTTTGGAGTCTGGTGGATTTGGACAAAAATTCACCTACTTATTAGCTGTGCTACCCTGGCAAATTATTTGCTTTCTCTGAGGATCAATTTCTCAGAGAAAGCAGAGACCATAATATTTCCCATATAGTGGTTTTGAGAGAATTAAGCAAGGTTGTAGAGTTGGAAGGGTTCTGACCATAATAACAGTAGACTAATAAATATTCACTTCCTTTACTTTTAACTTAGTTACAATTTTATACTTAATGAGTGCACAGTAAATGTTTGAAAATAAATAACCACTGTCTCCTTTAACTGGATAAGGACAATTATTTTGATCCCAGCAAACCAATCTTTCATAGAATTGAGGATATACTTTCCCAGTCTTTTACATACACCATGAAAATGACAAGTATTTGAAAATTATGAAATTGATTACAGCTCTGGGCATAACTTCCATATCTCCTTTCTTTGAAAGCCTTTAGGTTAATGAAACTGAAGATTGAGGAAAAGGTCCGAAGACTGACTCGAAAGCTTAATTCTTATGGGGAAAAAAAGAAAAAAGATAAAGTTCGCACTTTCCATATTATCGTATAATTACTGTAAATTGCATGTTTCTATGACTGTGTTCTGCCACTGTTGGGCAGATAGTGATGACTCGGGAAGCTCTGCTGCTGTGTCAGTAACTGACTGTTCCTGTGCTTTGGCTCGAGGCCGATGGTCCATACTCACTCCAGTTCTGTTGTTGCAGCACGCTCTTTTTCTTGCTGCCAAGGACATTGTTGTTGCTGGAATGACCTGGAAATCACATCAACAGGAAAGATGAATATGATTACTTCTCATCAGATGAGAAAAGCAGTCATCTCCACCTCCCAGCCGTTGTGGGAAATCAAGGCTCAAGAGAACAAAAGGGGAAATTTGGCAATATCCCTTGATCTTGTGCAGTTTGGGATCCCCATTCCAAACACAAAGATTAAAGTGGGGGAGGGCTGGGGCATTTCAGGATAACAGCTTCAAACTCTTCCATCTACATTCTTACTTTATTTTCATCTTGGAGAGACTTGGATTTTAAATGGATTAGAGTGAGTTAGCTATTCATTATTTTGGAAGGAATGTTTCTGAAAAAATTGTTTGCATCATCCAAATTTCACTTTTTTCTTTTTTCTCTCTTCCTCTTCTTCTTTTTTTAAATTACTATAATCTATGACCACTTATTCAATTTCCCAAAAATTGTATAAATTAATCTGGCAAGCATTCAGAAAGGAAACTGTTTGGCTGACAGTTGGGAACTAAGAATTCTGTCACCACCCTCTCCCACTTCTGAACTTCCCCCTACCCCCAGGGTCACCACCATCTTGCCAGTTGCCGAATTTATGACCAGAGCATTATTTTTTTTAACGATTTTATTTATTTACTTGACAGAGATCACAAGTAGGCAGAGAAGCAAGCAGAGAGAGAGGAGGAAGCAGGGTTCCTGCTGAGCAGAGAGCCCGATGCGGAGCTCGATCTCAGGACCCTGAGAACATGACCTGAGCCGAAGGCAGAGGCTTAACCCACTGAACCACCCAGGCACCCCCGGAGAATTATTTTTGGTTCCACATTCTCCTTTCTGCTCATGTATCCATGACATGTCATGACCTCACTTTACACTGCTGTTTGGGAAAACTGCATATAGTGCCTTCTATGTCAAGGGAGATGTACATCGCTGAGGAAAACTATGAGAAATGATGCCACATTCTCAGGATTAGGTTTCAATTTTGAGTAATATCTACTCAGCAGTTATGACTAGAAATTCTTACTGGAAAAAAGTTTCTATCATTGAAGAGTGAAATGTGAATCATTTCCTTCCATTATAGAAATTTTAGCCATGAGCTTTTCCTGCTCTCTCAGCACAACTGCCCTAAAGCAGCTCTCTCTTTTTCCTCCCACTCGTTTTCTTTTTTTTTTTAATATTTTATTTATTTATTCGACAGATAGAGATCAAAGTAGGCAGAGAGGCAGGCAGAGAGAGAGGAGGAAGCAGGCTCCCCGCTCAGCAGAGAGCCCGATGCAGGGCTCTATCCCAGTACCCCGAGATCATGAACTGAGCCGAAGACAGAGGCTTTAACCCACTGAGCCACCCAGGTGCCCCCACTCTTGTTTTCTAATGTTTTATTGCGTTTGAACAACAGGCCAACTACTGTTGTAGGTGTCGAACATGGTTCAGTTCATCCCAGCCTCATAACAATCCCGTGAGGTGGGCGCTAGTATTACTCCCAGTTCACCAATGACAAAACTGAGACACAACAAGTTTGAGTGACTGGCCTAAGAAAGTGGATGAGTGGGGATCCGAAGCTAGGCATTTGGGGTCCAGAGCCCAGACACTCAACCACGATTCTACACTGGCCAATTCTGACAGTTCTGTCCTCTTCCATACAGTCTATTCATTCTTATCCTTCCCCCTCCACAGCACCACCTGGAGCATCTCATCGTCCTCCTCTTAGTGCTCTTTCCCTGATGCCTCTTTTCAAGCCCACATACACCTTTGTTCTTTTAGAACAGGTCTGAGATTTACACCTTACAAGGCAGCCTTCCCAACAAACTTCACCCCGCTCTAACCAGGTGCTGACTCCACGTCACTTGTGGAGAACACGGTATTGTTCTCAAGCTTTGCTTATATATTGCCCTGAACACCAACACTGTTATAATTCCGGGGGCACGTGTATGTAGGACAGCCCAGCCACTCCGAGGCATAGCTGAGAGCCCAGAAGAAAAGGAAAATAAATTATTTTAGCTCTCAAATAGGTGTCAGCATTCATAGACTAAACTTCTCTTGTTGTACTCATAAGCTATCCTGTCTTCTGGGCTTAAGAACAAATAATTTAGAACAGAAACTGGCAAACAGTGGGCCACCATCTTTTTTTAATAAATAAAGTTTTATTAGAATACAGCCATGCCCATTCACTTACATATTGTACGTGGCTGCTTTCACACATCAATGGCACAACTGAATAGTTGTGAGAGAGACTGGATCGCAAAGCTTCAAATACTCACTATCTGGCTCTTTATAGAAAAAGTTTCCCAACCCTGATTTAGAAATGTAATGAGTCCATTAAAGTTGAAACAACATTAAGTTACAACTTAAATGGATAAATCATTCCATTTTCCTTATCAATATAAATGAAACTCTAACTTTCTGAAGGATTAATTTATCTCAGAGATGCTGAACATTTACTTTCATAGTTCTTTTCCTTTGCAAACGTGTTTGTATAAAATAAAGTAACAATGGCTTGTGGTATATGAATCCTCACCCAGTTGACTTCATGACATCTTAACACATCTTTGTTCCATCCTTATGGGAAAGTTGGTAATTCACTGTATTTCAACCATTTTGCCCATTCAAAGTTTCGGAACTTGGAGGGGCTCTTTATAAGATGGACAATAAAATGGGATTTTTAAAAAAGTCATCTCTATACCCAATGCAGGGCTCGAAACCACAACCTGGAGATAAAAAGTTGCACCTTCCACCAACTGAGACAGGCAGTCCTAAATAGTAGAATATGAATGTTATGTGTGTATATATGTAACTAAATTATAATAACTTTTCTAGGTAATATCCTGTGAAAATGAGTAATGAAATATTCTTTCTCTTCAATTCCTAAGTACATTTAAATGCATGAGTTTTTGTGAAATTAAAAGTCTTGATAGACTTTCATTTTCTATAAAAAAGTATTTTTCATTTTTTCTTATACATACCCATACTTTTATCCAGGTTTAAAAGTAAGATAGCATATGATTTTACAAATGAAGTACAAGAAAGCTTTTAGATCATTAAAACTGATAGAAGGCAAACTTTTGGGATTTTCCTAAGTACTTGAACATGAGAGTAAAACACAAAGCCATAGTTCATCATAAATATAAAAGCTACATTTTGAAAATTCTTGCTATAAATAATATCTTCTAATTTCAACAATTTGTTCTATGTTAAGACTTTAATAATTGATAAATTATGTAAGAAGTACACTCAATGAATAAGCATGATTAAGATCAGACTTTCAACCAATCTCATATAATAATAAAATGACCTTTATATTTTTTAGAGGAAACCTTTCCAGTCTTTCTTTTTGGTGCCTGGAAAAAAAATAACATGTATCGATTTTTCCACTTAACAGAGGATGATTGAAGATAATTACGTAACATCTACTCTTAGTCATGGTTTCAAAAGATGAAAAGGTTCTCTCTTTTCACTAAATCATAAAACCATAAAATGAATGTGCATTTTATGAAGTAATCAATAATGAATTTTGTAGTTATTATCAGCTACCTCCTGCAAAATCGCCTGTTTTTGAAGAAAATTTAAAATGCCATAGCAATTTTAGAAAATTTCAAGAACTCTGACAAGTGTGCTATCGCAGGCAGTGAATGCTCCTTATTAACTTCTCTGTGTGTTTACATAGGAAGAGTTCAGTATTTTGGATGCTTCCCTTTGAAAAAGATACTCCTCTATGTTCTATTTATAGTCAAGGATGTACCTATACTCTGAGCCCTTCTATCACCTACCAGTTTGCTTGTGAGCCTAGTCTAGAGTTTGAGGCTCAGTCTATAAAACGCCTATTGAAATTTTTTTTAAAAGATTTTATTTATTTATTTGACAGAGAGAGATCACAAGTAGGCAGAGAGGCAGGCAGAGAGAGAGGAGGAAGCAGGATCCCTGCTGAGCAGAGAGCCCGATGCGGGGCTCGATCCCAGGACTCTGGGATCACGACTGGAGCTGAAGACAGAGGCCTTTACCCACTGAGCCACCCAGGCGCCCCACCTATTGAAATTTTAAAGTTGTTTACTGCCTCGATGACATTCTACAATACTGCGTAATAGAGATCCCTCATGTGATGCCAGGTCTTCATTAATATTTATTGAGGATCATAAAGTAAATGTAGTCATAGAACCAGGAAGTCCAGATTTTCTGGAACTGTTTCACAGATTTATATCACCTTCCTATGCTTCAGTTTCCTGGCCACTTAAATTTATGGAGTAGGTTATGGATTTTGTCTTTCCCCTTTGTCAATAGGAGATAGCTGTTGAGGTTTATGGTGGTAATACTGGTGGAAAACAGAGCTTTGGAATCAGATAAATCTGGAATTGAGTCTCACACCTACTATGTGCCTTGTTAACATTCCTAACCTTCTACTTGCTGATCTGTTAAAATACACATGATAATATCTGCTTAGCCAGATTATTAGATGAAATGAGATAGTGTGATGTGTGAACCCAGCAGCTGGCACTCAACAGTACTCTCTGTGGGCCCTTCTCTGTGTCTTCACCTCTTCATCTTCCTTCCCTTCTTCCACTGACAAAAACACACATAGAATGTAGGTATGTACCATCACCACCTTACACGCTGTTATTGCTAGCAAGAAATTGTTTTTAACTGAGATGGGGTTCATAGTAGAACCAATTTATACTTAAAGCGACATGAGTTATTCTACATGGATTGTTTTCACCGAGGAACTTTTAGAGGCTTCATGGAAATTGCCACTATTGGTTAGACTTAGCCAGCTGCTCCTGGCTCCTGGTCTAAGCAAGACGCAAGGAAGCTCATGCTACTTAAGTAGAGGAAGCTTCTAGAAAGGCAGAAAGCAGACACAAATGTTGACAGTTGCATCATGGTTGAGCACTGTTGCTCACTTCCTCTTAGCCTGGAAGAAAACTCTCAGGGTTGTTTGAAGAAATAGCCCTTCTACCTAAAGCAAGGTGAATAGATTGCTCACAATGTTAAAGGGAAAGAAACCACTTTGGGGGAATGCTTCCTAAAATGGCCTTTTGGCGCCAGAGTGGTCTCCAATCCAGTGTGCCAGCCAAAGGACAAATTTTTATCTAAAGTTTAAGATGTAATGACCCAAGAGCACTTTCACAGAAGTCGGGAATAAGACCAGCAGCAGTAACTCATCATCACTGAAGCGCGCGCACACACACACACACACACACACACACACACACACATCCAAACAAAAGTTCATTTCTCTGACACTAATCAGATTCCCTTGGGTAGCACTTCGCACTCCCGTATTCCTGTGAATACTTTGAGACTAGTATTGGCAAAGGAAAGCTGAGGGAAAGGATTCAAAACATCTTGAACACTAACTATAAAGCTTAGAAGAATGGCATAACACGTGTGAAGAAATATGATAGATAAAAATATGATAGATAACAATCCAATAAACTTTTATCAAATTATTAATTTTGTTGCCCGAGCTCCCTAGTCCATACCACCATTTATTTAAATTTGCTTAGATTTTCATTCTTCACTGATGCCAGTGAATGAATACCATTAATACCATTCCGCTGCTCCTGACAATATCCTCAGCCAAGGCATAGCCCACCATCAAGCTGAAAGATGGTGTTTGGGAGTTTGGTAAAATAGGTAGCCCTTTCCCCAAATCAAGCCAAATAAATGTTACTCACCATTAGACCCGCTCCTATAATCCCTGGGAACCACCCCTCAAAGCAAGAGATGGGGTTGTGAAAAAATTTGCCTTTATCCACAAAGTTGAAAATGAGAGGAATTGCATTGAGAACTATTCCCAATATAAGTAGAACCAACAAGCTGAATCCATTGCAGGATGTCCATCCTTCACAGCAGGTCATGGTCACCCCCTGGTTCAATGAGAAACCCTATTAGTGTGGCTGCTGGTGTGGCACTGTCTTGCCTTTTATCCTGAGCCTTCTAGTTAAAGTTTAGAACTTATGAAAAATAACTGTGGAAAGTTCAGAGTCCATCCAGGAGGGCAGGGCATTATTATGAGAACTGGTAGAGGAAGTAAGTTGGGTTTCTTTCTTTTTTTTTTTTTTTTGTAGTTCGTTAAGTATTTATTAACGACAACCATTTATAGTTTACACAAAAAATATTTCCCTAATATACACAAAAATTTCCTGATAACGGTTATTAAAAACAGCTACTCCCACCTGCCCCCAACATGTCCACCTCAATATTCAATCTATAGTGGCTTAATCCAGAAATGTAATCCAGTAAGACTAAAGACAAAACACTTCAGGTCTTGGGCAAGATAATAAAATACATGTAAGCCTCTGAGCCCTTGAATTGCCTGATATCAATAAGAGAGCCAATTTTTGATGTTGTTAAAGAAACGTGTTCATTGGGCGCCTGGGTGGCTCAGTGGGTTGAGCCTCTCTCAGGTCATGATCTCAGGGTCCTGGAATTGAGCCCCACATCGGGCTCTCTGCTCAGCAGGTAGCCTGCTTCCTTCTCTCTCTCTGCCTGCCTCTCTGCCTACTTGTGGTCTCTGTCTGTCAAATAAATAAATAAAATCTTAAAAAAAAAAAAAAAAGAAAGAAACGTGTTCATCTCCAATGACAATTTCAGGCTCCTGCCAGTGCAGTCTATCAAGAGGAGGCCACAGAGCGCCATCCTCCATGGTTAGCACACTGCCGTCAATTATTGTCCTTAGCATCTCCATCACACTCTCATGTACATAAGCCTAATCATGACACCATTTGTGTAATTGCTATTGTCGGCACATCTCTATTTCTCATCAGATGGGACCTGAAACTGCAGGAACACATGGTCAAACTTGCCCTTGTGACCCATGTAATAATGTAGATAAAGGTCACTTTCCACAGCTCCATAGGGAATGGAAGGTGGGAAAAAAATCTGTAGTGTCTGTTAGATACATTTATGCAAGAAAATAAAGAGATGAAAACCAAAAAAAAAAAAAAAAAGCAAAGAAGAAAAAGGGTGGTCTTAAGCTATGTTTCCTTAATATTTTTTACTAGTATGCCTTATAAAAACTAAAAACAAAAATATCCATTTTATATAAAGTATGTTTTCCTGTATACTCACATACACAAAATTTTAAAAAATTTGAAGTCTTATTATCCCAGTCTTATAGACAAATCCATTTAGAAGTGGCCTGTCTAAGGCTGGTGGGAGTTTCTGTTAGCACTGGAAGACCGGCAGTGTTCAAGTATAGAAACCAGAATGAAACAGGAATATGAGAAAGATGGAGGCGTGGATCCTCATGTCTTACTTTCTTCAAAACTTGAGCACTTATTGGTTATGCACAGTACATTTCTGGCCTGGGGCTTCATGTTGTCTCCCTACTACTTTGCCTCAAGAAAAAGTTCCACCCATTGGGATAGCCTTTTAAATTTTTTTTTTAAGATTTTATTTATTTATTAGTTAGAGAGAGAGAGAGAGAGCGAGCACAGGCAGACAGAGAGGCAGGCAGAGGCAGAGGTAGAAGCAGGCTCCCTGCCAAGCAAGGAGCCCAATGTGGGACTCGATCCCAGGACACTGGGACCATGACTTGAGCCGAAGGCAGCCGCTTAACCAACTGAGCCACCCAGGAGTCCCTGGGATAGCCTTTTAAATATCTAAGTTCTCACTCATACTAATTGGCCATCATAGATCAACAAGAGGGCTCTGCTTATGGTTGTTACCGAGAGATTCAGGGGCACAAATCATTTCTATCCCAGCTTTCACAGTTGTGGAGTCAGACTAAAAAGACGTGGTGAGCCTTAACATTTTTTTTTTTTTTTGTCCAGAAGAGCCACATCACGTCTTTTCATACTTTCTTGGCCAAATGGTCACTCAGTTATGCTTGAGTTCAAGTGCGTGATAAAATACAAACTGATGTGTGTCCAGAAGAGAGTCAAACTTTAGGCAGCTCTAATACCTACCATGCCTCCCTCCTGCTGCTGAGTATTCGCCTTTGCAGCCCAGAGCGTGGTTTCAGCAGATGCTGCTGGGAATGACGAATGGACGGATGAGTGAATGCAGAATTGGGGTCAATATAATCCATAAACTCAGGCATCATGGTCTTGGAGAGGAGCATGCCAACCTGTAGAAGCAGGAGGGCACACTGTGTGGGATCCACTGGTCAACCCTGAAACATCAGTTCCAGTTTCCAGTTCCAAACAAATTAAGACTACCCCAACCATCAGAAATAAAAATAAAAAATATATAAAATTAAATTAAAAAAATACTGCACCCATCACCATAGCACACCACAGATAATGATGGAAGGAACGCCGGTATGGAAGATCACACTACAGTGGCACTGAGCGAATGGGGTTACTTCCATCATATGATTTGTATACTTCTGCATGGTTGAGCTATCTAGAATAATTTCATATTTATTTTATAAAAATTAATGATTACTTGGGGCACCTGGGTGGCTCAGTTGGTTAACGTTTGACTCCTGATACCAGTTCCAGTCTTGATCTCGGAGTCATAAGTTCAAGCCCCACACTGGGGTTTGCGCCAGGCATGGAGCCTTCTTAGAACAAAACAAAACAACAACAACAACAACAAAACTACCACCCCCTTGAATTATACAAATTATATGACTATGAAATTATAATAATATATAAGTAAATTGTATATTTATTACTGAGATGACTGTATGAGAAAGGTAGTTACTTATTTTCAGATGTGGACTTTACAATTTTAAATCCTTTCCCATCTTCACGAGGAGCTGAATCAAAGAACTGTTAAGGTACAAGTTTACTCACAGAGACCTGAATTTGTTAGACTCTACCTGACTACGAGACTCTAAGACCAAAACTAAATAGCATGCTTTGCCAGCAGCCATAACAAAACTTACTTCCGCTTGGGTTTGGTACTCTTTCCACTTGTGGCTAAAAGTAAGTATCTGAAAAACTGTTAAAATGCAGCACTATAGTTTGTATTATGAAGGGAAAGACAGGGATAAAGCAGAAAAGGGAATCTGTTTACAAATGAAGAGAAGGAGCAGAACAGACAAATTTAAGGTCTATGTCAACCTTTCTGACCCACATGCCTCCTTCTGTAAAAACAATCCCCACAATTTACATGAGTAGACCCTCTGTATCTCATTTGTACTGTGGAATTGCTCCCCTGGCCATTGCTGATAGGAATACCAGTAGATGTAGAAGCTTAGCTCTTCCAGTCTCTCCCAAGAGTTGAGAATTTAAAAAGATACTAGTTATTCTCTACTATGCAGGAAATGGGAGGACATGCTTATCAGTTAGGATTAGGCTTTAGTTGCATGTAAAAAGAAATTCAAGATAACAATGGCTTAAGTGAGATAGAAATGTGTTCTTCCTGGAGAAGTCTGAAGGTAGGCACTCCAGCGCCTGAAAGATAGCTCCACTTCCTCAGAGATCCTTCCAGCTTACCGAGCCACCATCTCTTTGATCCCTTCATTCTCAGGCTCAAACTATGGCGGCCATAGCTCTAACCCTCATATCTATTCTCCACTCAGAAGGATAAAGGAAAAGAAAGGACCACCTTCTTCCTTTTAAAGAGCTGTCTCGTTGGCTAGAATGTAGCCATGGGACAACATCGGCTGCAAGGGCTGGGGATTAAGTAATATTTACTTCAAGTGATTTGTGCCCAGTTAAAATGGGGTGGGGGGGATAGGAGACAGAGGGTACTGGGAGGGAAATTAGCATTCTGTACAGGTCATATAAATTCATGACTGTGCCAGGGGAAAAAGAGAAACCAGTCTGCAGAAAAGAAGGAAGAGGAAGAAGAGAAGATGCAGATGTGTAGAAAGAAGTGAGAGACCATGGGGTTTTAGAGGGAGATAGAGAAAGAGTAGCTGCCTGGCTTCTCATAGGCTTTCTTCTTGGTTCCTACCCTATGAAGATTGATTGTAGGTTCTGTCTTTGTTTTTTTGTCAGCTGCCTCTATATTATAATCAATTGCTCCTTTTACACTATTTTGAATGGATTCCTATTTTTTTTTTTACAATTTCCCAAAAAAGCTAAAACCAACTGTTACAAAAATCAAGGATAGAAAAGAACAGAAATAACTTCTCACATGCCCTGCTGGAGCAAAAAGAGTTCAGAAAACGGAAGGATTCTATCAAGATGGGCAGGGAGCCAGGATTCCTCCATGCTTCGGAGGGTGGCTAGAATTTGACACAAAATGATGGTCAGGGGACATTCATGTACCAGTGTCAGTTGCAGAAAACCAAAAGTCTTAGATCTATAACTGGGAAATTATGTGTATGAATTATTGGGAGGTTTAGAGGGGCAGATTCTAGGCTGGCTTCCAGAAATGCCTCTCAGGACATGACTAATGAATGGGCCCATGGGGAGCTGTTGCGCCTGCTGTAGTCAGAAGGGAGAGATATCAAAAAGCACCTTCTGGAATAATTGAGTTCAAGCATATACCTCTAGAACTACAGTCCAGAAGCCATGGCCACTGTTGCTGCCACTAACCCTCCACAACTTCAAGGCTAGTGACTGAACCTTGGATGACTGAATTTGACTTCTGCTGTTTTATTAAAAGAATATGTTTAGGAAAATGTGAGAAGACTAGAAATTATAAGAAATGTATGGTACATAGTTAATATAAGCAGGAATATAAGTACGGAAGTTCAACAAACACTAAAGTAAATATTTCAAAAGAATGAAATATATTAAAAAGCATGATTTCATTCCCCTGAGTTCCTTAATGTGAATTTTTGCACCTCAGAAGTGAGAGTTTTTTGTAGTGTGGATTTTGATTGATAGAACATATTGGTTTAAAAATTATTTGTCCATTTGTATGTTGTATGTTCATGCACACACATATATATTAACAAATTTTAATGCCTACCACAGCCAAAGTAAATAAGGGAATCTGTGAGGTGGGGAAAATGTGAATTTAGTTTAGAGAATTTAATAGATTCATGTGCTGCCGAAGCGATAAAGGTCATCAGAAACTTTTAGTCCAACTTTATTATTTCGCAGACGAGTAAGGAAGACTGTAAGACTCAGGGAGGCTAAGGTGACTTGTTCATGGTCAGGTTGCTCTGGCAGACCATAAGCTTGAATTTGGTACTTCGGACTTCTAATCAGGTGTCTTTCTATTAAATTACAAGCTTGATATTTAGGTGAACCAGAAGAGAAGAAAGTTCAAAATGTCTGAAGATCTAAGCACAGGAGTGAGCTCGTCCCCTGCAGCAGCTTCCCAGAGGTCGGCCGGCCACTGAGCAGCAGCCCTGCTTCTTGCAAAAGCTCTTCTGCTGGCAAGAGCCCTTCCCACCACCACAGCCACCAGAGCCAGAGCCACAGGAGCGGCAGCCACAGGGCGGCAGCCATAAGAGTGGTGGTAGCAGCAGACCACGGGGGTACTGCTGCAGCCAACACAGCTGCCACAACTTTGCAGTCACAGCACCCCATGGTGTCAGGACAGAAGACTCAGGAGAGGTGAGGCGGGAGACTCAGGGGACAAGGGAGGACTGATGCTACCTTCTGCTGGGGGAGCCCCTCATGTACCATCTTTGGCTTGGGCTTGATCCAAGCACCTGAAGAGTCCCCTGTTATTGTTTACTTCCGTGTCCCTGGACACACTTTACAGTACCTCTGGTTACTTCCTTAACAAAATTTGGCCTCATAAAATGGCTTACTTGAGTTCTGAATTTCTGTGTTCCGATGACATAGTCAAAAAAGGACTATGAGGGCCTCAAGTATTTTACTGTCATCTTTATTTTCTGCCCAACCAATGCCAGTCCGACTTCAAAGTCTTGATCCGAACTCTAAGTATTGATTCAAATTGTGACATCTCATCTTCTCAGTGTCCTCCCTGACCCCTTACAAGATGGTACAAAGAGAAACATTCTGAGGCTGATGTCTCTGCTGATCAGAAGTATCAAAACTTAGGCCATTTCCAACTCCCCCGGGGTCCCAGCTTCAAGGAGAAAAGTCTGGGGGCGGGGGAGGCCTTTCCCATCCTTTTTCACGCTTCCTGCTGTCCTGGATTAGTGCTCAGCTCCTTCAAATAAACTAAGAGATATGATGAGTCTTGTTGTAAGGGCAGGTCCCAGTGACAGGCCCTCCTTGGCAGAGGAAGTCTGAGGCGGGGCGGTGAATCCTCAGTCATCACACCAGTGTCCCGTGTACCTGGGCCATCCCTCCATCTGAGTAGGAGGGATCTGTGGGCCCCGAGCCTTAGGGTCCCACATGCCACAAACACAAAAATAAATCAGCTAAAGCACACAGGGAGCTGGAGCTGAGCCCGGGAGCCTACGTTTCTGCCGCATGAGCTCACTAACCCGCTCAGGCCCCAGAGAAGTGGTGTGTCCTCAGCCCTGCCACCTGTCCCTGACACAGGAGCTTGCCGCTTCTGTCACGGAGGTGTGGGGGCTGATGGCTTCAGAGCGTGTGGAAGGATGGTTTCTGTGGCGGAAACAGTTGGGCAAGAGAAAAGACAGATTGACTTGTTCCCTCTGTCTCAACACAGATACAGGATACTCTCGTACAATAAAGTCTCCCTTCCGGTCAGGAGTGGCAAGCGTCCACTGTCTTGCTTCTCCTTGGGTTCTAATGAGTCATTGCGGGGGGCTCAGGTGTCAGCGAGGCGTTAGCAACCATTGCAGGAAGTAGCTGAGCAATGTTTTCAAGATGACACAATTCATACTCCTCTTAGATTTGTTTACGTGTCCTTCTCGACATAACGGGCCTGAAAAAGCCTATGGATGCTTTCGTTTGGCAAGGAATGGACATCAAACAGTAGACTTGTGAGTGCTTTTACCCGCTTAACATGTTTGTCAAAAAAAATTCATTACGTGAGAACACTTTCAGCTTTATTTAAAATAATTTTTATTTAAAATGTGGATGTTTATTAATTATAATTTGATTTTTCTTTTAATTTTGTAGGTAGTTTTGCCGAGGTTTTTTTTTTTTTAAGGAAAGTTACCTTTTAAACATGTGAAAAGTATTCAAAATTTTTTACTTTTACAATTCCTGTATTTTGTTCTTCTGATGAAATATATTCAAATTTTGTATAGTTTAAATACTGTGACATTTCATTTTCAATCTTTTAGACCACTCTTATCAATAGACCACAAAGCATTTGTTAAATCGTTACTATAAACACTTAGTTTACTGAATAAAGATAAGGGAAAACATTCTGATATAAAGATGCAATAACTTACGATTATGTGTATCTCTATTTTATGACTCATCCAAACAGCCTGACCCATCAACAGAATACCCAACCATATGCAACAGTGATTAAATTCATTTGACTTTGATATTTCGTCAAAAATTGCAGATTTACACGTATTTTTTCCTTTGGCTGTTATACACATATATTTGACAAGGCAGAAGGGTAAAGCATATTTTAACAATCTGCTAGTGTGGTTTATCACTTTTTAATACTGACACATGCAGTCTGCAGGCTTTCGTTTTTATTCACATCTTGGCCCTGCAAATGTTAGGGCTGGGCCTGCATGCAAACACAAGTGGGCGGCTTCCACCAGCTCAGAGTGATGGCGGAGTGTGGTTGGAACCTAGGGAGCAGGGAGGAGCTGGGGTGGACGAGATCAGTTAGCAAGGAAGGGGCCACACTCCAGAGAGGCTTGGAAACCACTCCTGGCCCTTTGCATCCATCCTGTGGGTGACTGGCAACCCTGAAAGTTTAGGCACAGGAGGAAGAAGTCCCAGCAGCCCAGGGACCAGTGAGTTGCTCTTCCCACTGGGCAATCAGTTATGATGCTCAGAAGCATGTCTTATGGGAGGGAAGCCCCAAGACACTATTCCTTGTCAGTCAAAGAATGGGAGGTAGGCCTTGAACAGGTCCATGTCAAGTCTTGCTTTCATAGGGAGTTACCCTCTTTTAGAAAGGTAGGGGCTGGTTATTGTTCTTCCCAAAATCACCTGAGATAAAAATAACAATAATAGGGACGCCTGGGTGGCTCAGTTGGTTAAGCGGCTGCCTTAGGCTCAGGTCATGATCCCAGCGTCCTGGGATCGAGTCCCACATCGGGCTCCTTGCTCGGCAGGGAGCCTGCTTCTCCCTCTGCCTCCGCCTGCCTCTCTGTCTGCCTGTGCTCGCTCTCTCTCTAATAAATAAATAAAATCTTAAAAAAAATTAAAAATAAATAACAATAATAATAGAAAAGAGAGCACGTTCTTTAAAATGGAGTATCTGGTCACTCATTCTGTTGTTCATGGGATGTTTACCTTTGGAGGGGATGTTGTTGGATGTGAAATTGGGAGGGGATCATGAGGTATTAGGAAAAAGCATGGGAGGTGAGAGTCAGTCCCCTCCAGATGTTTGGCTTGTGCAGATCTCTCTAGCTTTGTGTGACTTCCTCACAAATAATTCTTTCTGTCTAATGTTACCATTATGTGGTCATTCCCCTGATCTAATATCACATTCCACATTTCATTGAGAACAGTACTCACTGAAAATAAACATTATTAATTTAATGGGATCCTGATTTTAGTCCACCATCAACATGAACCTTGGCATTCATCTCCCTAAAATGCTCAACGCTGCCCATAGGCTCAACTCAGAGCCATACAATGGGAAGTGGTCAAGCCCTTGCTCTCTCCACCTTCCTACCCCAGAGGAAAGAGGACTTTTCATCTGGAGGGAAGGACATGGATTAGGGTGAAGGGGAAAGTAGGAAGACAGATGTGATTCTTTTGGAGTTTTGCATCTTCTCTATGGCATAGCAATAATAAAAGCTTCCAGAAAAAATTCTGAGTAGCAATTCTAATAGTCATTTGTTAATATATCAGCCATAAATGATCATGAGTGAAATGATAGGGAGTTCTTGCCCTTGGAGGCAATTTCCCATACAGTTGCTAATCCAGTGACCATCATCATTTAGGAGTATTTGACCTTGCAGTTTTGTGCAACGATGTTCACTGATTAATTTAATTCCCTCAGCAAATATGTACTGAGAATCTACTGAATCTACTGTGTAGGCTCTGTTCTAAGCAAATGGGATAAATCAGTGAACAAACCCAACACAGATCCCTGTCCCACAAAAGCTTCCACACTCATGGATAGAAACAGAACATAAATATAATGGATAAATATGGAGTACACTAGAAAGTGGTAATTTCCAGGGCACCTGAGTGGCTCAGTGGGTTGAGTGTCTGCCTTTGGCTCAGGTCATGATCCCAGGGTCCTGGGATCGAGTCCCGCATCTGGGAGGGAATCCTTGCTTTCTCTCTCTCTGATAAATACATACATACATACATACATACATACATACATACAATCTTTAAAAGAAAAAAGAGTGAACTTGAGCAGGTGGGGAGGGGCAGAGGGAGAGGGAGAGATAGAATCTCAAGCAGGCACCACACTCAGCCCTCAGCATAGACCCCCATGTAGGGCAGGATCTCACAACCCCGGGATCATGACCTGAGATGAAACCAAGAGTCAAATGCTTAACTGACTGAGCCACCCAGGTGTCCCTCATGCAGACTTTTAAAAATGAGATATGTGTATAGAACACACATTGAAAAATGTCTAAGGCAAAGTAAGAGGGGAAAAAGCAAGTTACAGAACACTGTGAACTCATTTAGAAAAGTGTGTGTGTGTGTGTGTGTGTGTGTGTGTGTGTGTGTGCCCAGAAACAAGGGAAAAGACACACACCAAAACATGCTTCTGCACATCTCCCATCTCCCCACCGCCCAAACTGTGGCGGACACACTACATAGGTCACTTTGTCCCTGATGGGTTTTTCCAAGCCCTGCTCTCATTGAGAGTGAGACTTTGAGGGTCCATACTTTCTACAGGGGTCCCTGCTTCAGCATTCCCCCTCACCCACTAAGTTTTTAATCCTCTTTCTCTTCTTCCCATATTCTAAATAGTTTGTATAAAGAGAAGGCTTTTCGGGGTGTCTGACCTAACATCCTACCAGAAATGGAAGTGATCTGTAGAATTTTTTAGAAAAGTATAGAAAGCTGACATTAAAGTGAAAAACAACAATTAGATTTGTTCATTCTGTATCTGTTCTTGAAAGGGATGTATTGACAACTGGATGACACATCATGGGGAAAGAATTCTTTGCCTAGCAAAATGTGAGGAGAAACCCTCAGGAAAACTGGCAGAGCCCTCCAGCACAGAGAATGTTGTCAGGAAAAACACGCCAACAACCCTGTAATCACATCTGAGTCATTCGCTGTTCTAGAAACTAGCACATAGTTGGATCGATAACCTATGTTTCATTAACTCTAAAACAAAGTAATTTATATGCATAATTTTTAGCTTCTTTTTTTAACCTATCAATAATTTCTTTATTTTTTATTTTTATTTTAATTCCAATATAATTAACATGCAGTGTTACATTCATTTGAGGTGTCCAACATAATGATTTGACTATTTTATTCTATACAGTCCTCAGGGCTCACCACGATATTTCCCACAACCCCCTTTCCTCCTTCCCTCTGGTAACCACCAGTTTGTCCTCTAGAGTTAAGAGTGTTTCTTAGTTTGTCTCTTTTTTCCTTTGCTTGTTTTGTTTTTTCTTCTTTCTTAGTTTCCTTTTTAAAGATAAGGTTGGAATCACACTCATTACTAAATTATTTACTGTGACACCTTAGTTCCTATTTATAGACTGACTTCAAGTTATCTGCCCCCTGTGCTAGTTACTCCTGGATAATGAAGACTCCAGGATTCCAGTTTCAAAGGTGAGATATTGAGACTCGAAGAGGTCAAGTACTTTGCCCACGGTCTCCCAAAGGGTGACGTAAAACAGGCTGTGGCCATTCTGTGGGACAGCAGCAAGGGTGGGGCCTGTCCCCAAGGTCTCACTCCAGCCCACCTCTCCTTTGGCCTGCTCCCTGCTTGCTTCTCAGTCCACCCTCCCCTATCTGGGTCTCCTGAAATGTTTGGCCCCAGGGAAGGAAGATCCAATTTTAGGTTTGCTCTCCTGGCTTCCAGCTTGAGGGCAGAAACTCTCTGTCTCTTTCTCAGGCCCCACCCCCTCGCGGCTCCAGGTGACAGACATATGGGCTGGTGGCGTGATTCACGTGGGCCAGTCTCCTTCTGAGCCCAGAGCTGACAGATGAGGGGCGTTGGAGGTCATGTTTCTTACCCTGCTCCCGAGATATCATTGTGATTAGCTTGGGGTTGAAAAGTTGACCCTGCTGGCTGGGCACCTGTCAGTGGGAAGGCTGAGTCACAGACGCTTACTGTAGCAGCCTTGTTCCCATCATCATTCCCTGCCTATGGGGCCATTATGTGGGCTCTTGTCACAGACCTAGCGAATGTTCAGTAAGTAATTTATAATACACAATGACTGGTAACTTCTTATCCTTGTTGACATAGCTTATAACGTACTCATGACAACGTTATATGAGGTACGTTATTTCCAGATTATCTGTTTCCTTAATGTGCCAATTGTGTATTCTGCTGTTCCAGGTGTCTAGACTTTCCGAACACACAGAGGTTAAGCAACGTACAGCATTAGGATCAAGTTCCACTTTTCATGGACCAGGTATACACATGAGGCCAAATAACCAAGAATCATGGGGATCCAAGTGCTAGGGACACTCAAACACTGTCTTTCTGTTCTTTTGTTCACTGTTTTTATGATTTATTTATTTATTTGTTTGTTTTAGGGAGAGAGCAGGAGCAGGAGGAGGAGCAGAGGGAGAGAAGCAGACTCCCCCTGAGCACAGAGCCCCGAGAGGGGTTTCCACCCCACAACCCTGAGACCATGACCCTGAGACCATGACCCTGAGATCCTGACCTGAGCTGAAATCAAGAGCCAGATGCCTAACTGACTGAGTCACCCAGGCGTCCCTCAAACACCGTCTTATACTAGATTTCATCCATCCAAAAATCATTACTTGTCTGTTTTATCCTTATAGATTCTCAAGAAAATATGTTATTTAACCTCTCTCTGCAGCCAAGGACTTTTTTTTCCTTATATAACTGAGGTCTTCTATAGCTTAAAGCCAGTCCTCCTCTGTCCACAGAACAGGTGGAAAACATCTGGCAAAAATAAGAAATCAAAGAGCCCTACACGTGTTAACTGACAGTTACCAAGTTATCTCTTAGCCATTCTTTCTCTTCACCAAAACATGTTATTCTAAGTTTTATTATCATTATTGTTATTATTATTATTTACCCTTCCTTACTTCTTTCTGTTTCTTCAGTCTGGTCCTGCCCATTTCTCCTCTTTCCTTTGATTCCCTCCCCCCTCCTTAAACTCCCAGCACCTTCCCAGGGCTTCCAGAACAGAATGCGGACTTGTCAGGGTACCTTGTGAGGCCCTTCCAGGTTTGCCTGTGGATTGCCTCTGGCTCCCATCCTTCCCTCCCTCGCCATGCTCGCCCTGCCTCAGCACTGCCACAGTCTCCAATAAACATGTTCCTTCCTTAGGACTGTGTGTTCAAGATGTGTAGCAGTTGGAACTGAATCAAGAAAAGAGAAGTCACGCTAGCAATTGTTTTAAAGGGCAAAGATTTCATTCAGAGACTCTGATGCACAGCAGTGAAAGGCCTGGAAGGGGGCAGGTGCTTTTATCCTTGCAGTCGTAGCTGAGCGTGGGAGAATGGGGATGGGCGGGTGTCAGAGAAAACCACTGATGGGCACACCTCTCAGGTGTGCAAGGGCATGTGTGATGCCAAAGCTCCCATCTGCTGAGGCCCACACATTCCACTGCAGTGTGAGAGGAAGAAGAGAGGCCTCATCTGCCCTCAGAACATGGTTCTCAGTGGCTAGTCCCTCTGTGCGTGTGTTGGGCGGGGAGGAGGTGTTGCACGGCAGAGTGGGAGGAGTCGGAAGGACCAACAGACAGAGCTACTCCTGCTGCTTCAACCCTTCAGCCCCTCATTTTCCAGAGGTTCTCTGTTCTCATCAAGATCTGCTCTCTCCAAGGATCCTAACCATTACTCTATGGGATCCTCTCGCTTGTGTGGCCTTTCTTCTTCTGGTACTTCTTACCAGCTGACATACATTATTGGTTCGCTTGTCTGTTGTCTGTGTTCAGTTACCATGATAATGATTGTGATGATCCAAACATGTCTCAGCTGGAGACCCTGCACCCAGAGCTGGAGACCCCGAACTCCCAGTGATGGAGGTTTTAGAATGTTGGTGAGGTCTGGAGCCAGAGGCCAAGAAAGAATTCTTGAGATGTCTTTGGGGTGCAAAGGTGATTTCATTAAAACACGGGGACAGGATCCGTGAGCCGAAAGAGCTGCTGCGCCAGGGCTGTGAGGGGTGACTGATGATATACTTGGGAGCTGGGGGAGGTAAGGAAAAAGGGAGTTGTCCAAAAGGACTTTGATGAGATAACAAAAACTCTCTGGATCCTAGAGGCCTGGGTGTCAAGCTCAGGTTGTTTTAATTCTTCTAGTAAGGAATTAACATTAAGACATTTGGGAGTTTCCTGGAGGAACGTTGTACTCTGCCTGCCTCAAGTATTTGTCAATGGGCTACAGGTTATGAGAAAATTTAATTTTATCTACATTTCCTTCTATCTTTGTTTCCCACATCGCTATGGATGGGCAGGGGATATTCGGGCTCCGGGACACTGAGGCTATGGGTCTATCAATAACCTAACTTCCAGAGACCCATAAGAATGCTTTTTTCTTGTGAATCACTAAGACATTTCTAAACCAATGCAGACTCCCGGCCTGCAGGACTGTGATCTCTGTGAGTTAGCCATTTGTTTTTCCTTCCCTTAATTTCAGGGCAGTCAGGAGAGTCTGGAGGAATGTGTCAGCTTGTGCTTTGTCCTCAGCTGGCCTTCTACTCTCTTATCAACACAGTGGACCCTGCACTCACATATAGACTCTGCACTTATAGTGTAGCCCCTACACTCCTATGGACTCTATGCTCAGAGTTGGAGACCCTGACCTCTTAGGGGAGACCCTACACTCGCAACTGTGCCTGGCACATAATAGAAACAGAATAAACATTGTGTCTCTCCACAACCCCTCCTTTACTCCCAAACAAATCTAGAAGGAGAGTTTTCTCTGGATTCTATAGGCGATAAAAACAATCATGTACAACTTTACAGATATGGAGAAAGCCCTGCTGACCTGCTGGAAGAGGAGCATGGATTTTGAGTATTTCCCTCTTGGTTCCCAGGAGTCCTCTGAGTGGTTGCTCACATGTGAAACTGTTACATGTGTTTTGGCGGTGGTAAGTGTCCCGTAGGACCGCTCTTTCAGGTCTGCAGGCCCGTATCCCGCAGAGAGAGGAGGGTTGTAAGTTCTGGGTGGCACAGAGATGAAGAACCTAGCTCTGGGGTCAGGTGGCCAAGTTGGACGCTGGGCACTGGAGGTTCTTGGTTATGAAGCTTGACCTGACCTCAGCCCCAACGTCTGATGCCTCTTCCTAAAGCACATAATGAGGGTACACAGAGTGACATCTGGTACTCTTGTTACTCTTTCTCTTTATTTAAAGTAAGGGTCAGCAAATGACAGTTCATGGTCAAGTCTGTTGTTGGCCTGGTTTTATATGGTGCCCAAGCTCAGAGTGGTTTTTACATTGGGAAAGGGTTGTAAAAATAAGAAAGAAAAAATAAGAATATGCAGCAGGGACAGTTGGTGGCCACAAAGCCTGACTGATCCACCTCCTGACCTTGACAGAAAAAGTTCATGACCCCATTCAAAGAAATAACTTCCTTTTGACTTCCTTTACTTAATTGACTAGAATGAATTTTTTTTCTTAATTAAGAAAATCCTTACTATTGTTCTGGGGTATTTTCCAAAAAAACTGATTAAAAGCTACAGTGCACAGGCCAGTGGGGTAGCTGCAGGCCTTGAGGAACGGACACCCAACTGGGCCTCACCGCAGAGACATTGGCTGTATTGGTCTCTGTCCTGGCCGAGAATTTATTCCCACTCACATGTGACCGGGCATACACAGATTAGCTATAAGTGTGCCTTAATGGCACATCTTTGGAAATGCTGAATGGATTACCAGCTAACAACTGATCTTGGGGAATTTCTAAAGTGATACTTCTGGCTTTTCTTATTAGCCTTGGGCCACCTCACTGTGAGAAAAGAGGAGAACCCTAAGGAGCCTGCCTATTGGCCTCCTTCCCCACTCCTCCCCACACCCCCTGCTGCCACATGGCCTCTGTATGACCCCCGCCTGTCCTCTCACTTCCTTCTTGTGCTCTGCTGCTTCCTGGAATCTGAGCACAGACACATGCAGGTGGGGGGTTGGGTGTGGTGGCTCTCCCTCACGAGATTCTGTCTCAATCGTGTCTGGGGCTCCCACCGACAAGTTCTCTTGCCATGTGTGTCCTTGTTACTTGAAAGAGAAATTCGTCACGAACTCACCTTCAGTGGGGGTTGAGTTATGCAAAGACAAGTGTTTCATAAAGATAGGTGCCTCTGTTCGTAGAGTCCCGGGTAAACACAATGTTTTATCGTCGATAGTAACTCCGTTCTTCCAAAAGACTTCCAGTGACTCCATTTGGGCCCACAGCATCCACTCACTGCCCACCTTTGCTCATACTTCTGGGCTTGATCAGAAAAATCTAGTTGTTGTTACTTCTTGCCACTGTATTTGGTAGAGCGTTTTACTTCTCCCGTAAATGTTCACAGGCAGATTCCTTGAGATGTTCAAGAGTCATGAGGTCCTTTGACTTCCTGGACATTCCATCTTCCTTGGAATTCATTGGTGGTTATGGAGAACTAAAGATTTATTATGGTTACAGTGGTGAGGGGTGCTATGAACGAGAAGCATATATCAGAGGGATCCTACCCTAGCTTGTGGGCCAGGGAAGGGGTCCCTGGAGAAAACAGCTGAGGGCTGATGTCTTGACCTGGAGCTGACCACAAAGATGGCAGTGGGTATGAAAGCATGCCAGGGAAAGGCAAGAACAGGTTTGCAGTGTCTGAGGCAGGAAGTTTCTGGACTTCGCTGGACTGACAGGAAGCTAGAGTACATGGGTTTTGACCAAAGGAAGGGGGAATGGCTTGCATTGAGGAATTTCAGAATCTGTGGAATTCTCGATTCTCTCCTGAGAGCAGGGGGTACACTCTAAGCAGGGCAGGGAGAGTCCCCTGGTTGTGGTGTGGAGAATGGCTTGGAAAGGGATGAAGATGGAGATGGGGAGACAGTGAAAGAGCTGTTGTGACAGACAGAGAGCTGAAAGGACCACGTGGTGACCTGCTGTGGGAAGAAGTCAATAGGTTGCCATTTTCTTAGAAGGGACTTAAAGGTTGATGAGGGAGGGGCGTGAACAAGAAAGGCTCCATGTTCTGAGTGACCCAGTGTGGGAGAAGCAGTTTTGCTACCGGGTTGTTTGGGGTGAACACAAGATTAGGGGTCACTCACAAAGGATTGGAAATACCTGTGATAGTGTCATGGAGATGCCGGGTAGGTTGTGGGATGAATGTGCCTGAGACCCAGAAAAGGACCAGGTCAGGGGAGCCCTTGTAGGAGCTACAGAGGGAGAGGCAGAGCTGTGGTAAGAAAGCCAGGAAAGGTGACAAGGAAAGAGATTGTTTCTGGAGAGAACGAGCCACTTCCAAGAAGGCAGATCTTGCAAAGAGCTCCAGGATGTGGAGAGCCAGACACCATGCCCTGGATTTAACAGCATGGGGATTGGAGGGAACCTTCTGGGTGGTGTGAGGGGATCAATTAGAACAGGCTGAAGGACTGGCTCCAGTGATGGCGGTTACATTTAGACCTCTCTTAGATTCTCCACCCAGAGACCCATCTCCAGCCTCAGGAAAAGGAAAATGTCTCTGGGAATCACTTTGAAATGCTAATCAACCTACCTACCTAATCAACCCAGCTGAGCATCCTACACCTTAGAAACTCGCCTAGAGATGAGTGAGCTACTGTTATGTTTGTAACCTTGTCTCTTTTACAGGATAAAACGGTGACCCCGAAAGCCCAAAAGCCTGGCCCCTTTACCTGTAGCTTCAATTTACTTTAAAGAGAGATCGGAAAAAATGTACCAGAAGAATTTAGCTCAGAGCAAGTCCTGATCCCCCTAGGCCAGTTTCCAGATGGGCTTAGTGCTGCCCACTGCAGGCTTTTGAGGCAAAGGTCAGATTTACAAAGCTAAGGGGCCAGTGTCCTTTGGTCAGTGACTTTGGGATGCGAGAGGCCTCTTGTCACAGAGATAACAAAGACAGACATAGGAAGTGTGCTTAAAGGGATATCAGAGATGTGCCATTCCCGCATCTCCCTTACCTGCTGGTGGGTAACGTGGCCCCTGAGCTTGCCGGAAAAGCTTTCTTCCTCTGAGCTAAGGGATTACACCCCATAAAAGCAGGGTGTACCTCAAAGCACAAAGGTGGGGAAGGCATCAAGGGGGTCAGGGAGGAGGCAGAGTACTGCCGGAATGGGAATTCAGAAGAGGACAAAGGAAAGCCAAGCCTAACTTCTCGAATTTCCTGAGTAGTGACCAAAACGAGGTTTTGGAGCACTGACGCTCTTTTGTCAATAAAATATTTTATTGGGGCTGCTTCACAAAGATGTTCATGTTGTGTACTGCACACCTTTGGAGGCATTGTTCATGTAGCATCTGGGACCTCCTGCAGAGAGCCTAATTGCAGCTTTTGCACTTGTATGAGGTGCACCCATAAAAAGCATGCTCCTTCAATGCAAAGTGTGGCTTTGTTCTTTATTTATATTTGCTGTGACCTAGGACAACACATACTTGAGTGTTCAGATGATGATTTTTATGTCGATGGTGAACGTGTCTTTGTTCTAGTCTCTCAAACAAAACAAAACAAACAAAAAACAGAACAGAGGTTTTGGTCCACAAGTCTCAACCAGGGCCATACTTGGGCAAGTGACTATGATAATTTTTAGATTCAGGTGCTTGCTTGTCAGGCTGTGCCAGAAACCCACCTTGCACCTGCTTAACGGGATGGAGAGGAGGGGATGTGTCAAGGTTAGAGACCCAAGGTCCCTTTCTCTCCATGAGAAGACACATGAGCATGACAAGCAGTCTCATATTGGGACTGAGAGTGCAACCCATCCCATGGGTTTATTTCTGCATGTGTGTTTGTGTGTGTGTGTGTGTGTGTGTGTGCACGTGCGTGCGCATGAGTGAACAAAACAAAAAAGGACATGAAAGGGGATTCAAAAGGCAAAGCCTTCAACATGAAAAAGCTGAGGATACATCCTTATGCTCCCGCTTCATAGTTCAAGTTTCAGTTAATGGAAAATGTCCAACCCCATTACAAAGTAGAAATCTTCTATTTATGGACTCTTGACTTTGGATTCTGGCAAGGTTGATTTTATTTTTTTAATTTTCAAAGCTCTGGTTTGGGCACTTAGTACCATCTTCACAACATTCTGGCCTATTCTGGGCAAACTGGCATGTTTGCTCTTCCTCCCCAGGAACGCGGAGATCCTCCTGTTGAGCCTTAGACTTCATTCTGCAGGGCTTTAGCAGATGTTGAGAACGACGTTGTCAAGTGCGCGGTGGGCACTAGGGGGCGGTGTGCACTCAAACGTCAACTTGGACCAGCGAAAAGGACTCAACCTCCTCCTGGAATTTTTGGCTTAACTCCCGGAGCTAAAAGGGATTAATAAAATATGTTTGGAAGGGGCAACATTGGCCCCAAAGCCTAGTCAAAGAGGCTGGATGTTAAGTCAGACTGTGCAGGTAGCCTATCAGGAGCTGGGAGGAATTCTTGTCTTTGAGTTCAGGACGGAGCGTAAGCAGTCTGGAGTGCAAGCCAGGCTGAGGAGGACTGTAATTGAGACTTGTCCTCTGTTGCGGGGCACCTGGGTGGCTCAGTGGATTAAGTCTCTGCCTTGGGTTCTGGCCATGATCCCAGGTCCCGAGATCCTGAGATCGAGCCCCACATCGGGCTCTCTGCTCAGCAAGGAACCTGCTTCCCATCCCGTCCTCCCCCCACCCCACTGCCTACTTGTGATCTCTGTCAAATAAATAAATAAAGTCTTTAAAAAAATGTCCTCTGTTGGGATATTCAGAAAAGGCAGACTTGAAGACCGCAGAGCACCAGCAGCTGTGTTGACCACTGATCACAAACACTGTATTATGAGAAAGCCCCTCATTCATTCGAGAAAAATGCACTGTATGTTTGCCCTGTGCCAGACACAAGTCTAGGGGCTCGGGGGCAGCCCTGAGTCCCACAGCCCATGCACTGGCCCTCCTGAAGCTTTCTTTCTCACAGGAGGGCAGGATGAATAAATGAGGACGCAAAGGAATAAGCTCAGACAACGTAATTCCACCAACCAGCTTCTTTCCTCTGCGAGCCAGGCCTCACCAGCACTATCGTATATTATCTATTCTTATTCTGAAAGAGAAGGCAAGTCACACATTTCGATTCTCCAATCGTGGCTACAGGCCACATTTTTAGAGATACCATCTGGTCCCAGTGGCTCCAACTGCCTAGTGGAAAGCAGTGATTGCAACAACCTTTTACCAAGTGAAAGGGGATGTGGGAAATGCGTGTGGTCTTGGCCCTAGAGATGATTTCTGGCTTGGCCTGCTTGCACTTCACTGATTTGGGGCTTTATTCCACAAAGGAAACAATGCATGCCCCTCTTCGTGGAAGCTTCCCTAACCTCTTTAGCCAGAAGTCAGCTCCAAGGCCTCTAAGCCCCACACGATATGACACTTCTGTGGGACACTGTGGCTCCCTCAAATCCCTGTCCATAGCATCCTGTTTTAGCTCCTTGCCAGCTTTTCCCATCTCCTAGAGGCTGCTGTGCCATTAGCTATTTTAAAAATTGGGATTTGAGGAAAGACGGAACAGAAGGGCTGGTATCTGTTACGTAAACTACTGCCCAGCTCCCCACACAACACACATCTCTCCTGTTAGGCAGCAACACTCATGAACCCTTCCCAGAAAAGACTTATTTTTTCTTTTTTTTTTTTAAAGCCTACAGTGAATGACGTAATGACAAACTCTGGATCCAACCCCTTGCTATCCCTTTTGGGTCAGAGCAGCATGTTCCAGTTTGGGGCCTATCATTGGTCGTGTGTGTGGCTTGCCTTCCAAAAAGCTCAAAGGGCACCACAGAAAAAGCTTCTTGGCTGTGACCTAATCCATAAACCTTGGCACCCTTCTGTCAAACAGCCTGATGGGAGTGCCCCTCCCCACCTCCATGTGTCCAGTGGGCTGTTCGGTCGCTAATCCCTTCCAATAATTGCAGTTGCGTAGCTCGATCTCGCAATTTCCTGACATGGAGGCCTTCACAGGTCATCGCCGCAGCACAGGGAACCATCCTGTGGTGAAAATTGCACCCAGCCAGCAACAAGTGCCAAAGCCCATGCTGACTCTTGACTTTTGTGTCGGTTCAAAAGAAATAAAAAGGCTCCACAGTGAGTTGAACGCGGCTGGAAAGTGGATGCCATGATGAACAAGGACATTGATAGGTTGACTAGACTGACAATAAGAAGGCAGATATAATTCCAAACACATTTCGCTTCTTGTTCTAACTCAGTTTTGGTGAAAAGTCCAGATTCTGTCAGACACACATGTCTTCATCTGTCAGCGCCTCAGCTCTTGCCAGGACTCTTCCTTCTATCCGTCAGGCAGAATTTTCAGACCTTGTCTTTCCTGTCAGAAAAAGTTCAATTCATCATTTTCCTCAGGCCTTGAGAGAATTTCTGACTCGAGGGGAAAAGTGTCAGAGGGAGTGACTTCATGACAAAAATAAATAAGCATATGTAATTTAAAAATTACCTAATATGTAATTAAAAAAATTACTTCATGTTGAGTAGGTAATGCATCCACAGGGTACAAAATCCAGAAAGTTCAAAGGTGAGGATGGGAGAACCCTCCAGATGCCCATCCCACTTTCTGGGCCCCTGGCTCCTCCCAAGAGAGGCAGCCATAGTCTTACCAGGTCTTATATCTTCCTAAAAAGAGTCTCTGTATAAATTAGCACATATATTCTTCATTTATCTTCTTTTTCTAATTTCTCAATTCAGATGAATTCTGATAGCCATGCATTAAGCATACATTCAAGTGTACTAAATGCATTAAAATGGCCGTCCAATTAAAGCTTGGATGCTAGACTATGTAATTTGTTTGGTTTTTGTTCCATTGCTCTAACAGAGATGTGACTGATATAAATCAGTCAGGAAACACCTTAGGGACTCTGGAATCGGCTGCAGCATGTTTCTTGTGCCTTAAGATCCAGTTCATCATTCTCTACTTAGGGTTACTAGTCATTTCCTCTTGAGAAGAGAAGAGCCTCAAACGTTCAGAATGAAGGGATAGAGTTCTTAAGATGAGGTCTTTTGTTATTAAAACCTAGGAAAAAGCTAGTTGGGATCCAAATGACCACACTCCAAGAGGGGACACTTGGTCATTGGGAGCATGTTGGGAGATTCGGGCAATTGGCTGAGTCTCGGAGGACCCATCTGTGACGTTCCCAAAGCGTGGAGTTGAAGGGAACCTCAGCAGCTGCTCAAGTGGCATGATCCACATCAACAGGCTGGGCTCAGCCAGACTGACATAGTGACTGTGTCCCGCTTTTAGCTAAGGGCCATCACTCACACACAAGAAATCAGTTGCTTATGTCTTTTTCTATGCTCTGCTCCACATTGTGCAACCCCCAAGGGAAAGCTTTCCAGGCCCAAGAGCGGGTCAAATTCATCTTTTTCTTTTTTGATAGCATCTGGAAGAGTGTTCTGTACAAAGGAGAACCCCATAAATGTTGGCTAAAAGGAGGAAATGGGAACGACCAAACTTCTGTCATCTATACCTTTATTTTATTGACATATCATTTTTGAATAAAAGTTTTCCACTTTGATCTGGACTCAAAGATACCTGGACACTTAACTGGTTTTGTTTGATACTTTTAGATGTCTGAGAGAAGAGTCTGACTTCCTTGCTAAGGAATTTGCCTCAGGAATTAGTTGCATATTGACTTTCAAATTCCCCTCCTCAGCACTTTGAGAGGGATGGTTCTTGGGTGTATGCTCCCCAGCTGTGGCTCTGTTGGAGCTTAGAAACTCTGAGAACTTGTCATGTGGTGACTAATCAAATGCTTCTGAAAATTCTCAGCTTCTTAAATCTTAATGTATCAGTACCCTCTCTAATCTCTCTAACCTCTCAGCTGTTTATCTGACTGAAATGTTTTATTTATAGGTTGACAATTTTTGGTATCCCCAGGCAGTCAAATTTACCTCTCACATAATAAGGATCCACCTCCTCACTGCTACAAGCTATATGTCTGGAGAGGGATTCTTGAGATGGGGGTAAGTCCTTTTACTTGGGTTTATTAGTGTTACAAAATATATCCGGGTTCTTTGTGAGTGACAAAGTTCTTTTCTCCTCATGCCCTCTCTTTGACCAGACAGGAGAAAGTGTATGGGGTCTCCTGGGGAGAAATTACTGAGTGTGAAGATTTTAAGTCTTTCCAATTTTATTGTTTGCAAAGGCAAAAGAAACTTGCCAACTCCTACCTCAGACCCAACTGAAAAGATGGGATTTCTTGTAGTTTTATTTTTACTTACTGTTCTCAGAGCAGAAGTTCCATTACACAGCAGTATTTCTCTGTGCCTAATCTAGGTTGCATATCAACTATTATGGAGTTTGGAAAACAAGCCCAAGACCTTGACATTTGACCCCCAGCTGAGTGAAACAATCTGTGCCTATAAAAGCCCAGAGCCCCCTGATTCCCACCTCCTATTTCTGTTGGCACTGTTCCTGTCCAGAAAGAAATGAGTAGGGGTGAGACATTCTCCCTAGAGACCAGGTGGAGGGGAAATTCTCCCTTTGTGGTGGAGCCAAACAGGAGAAAAACCAACATCTGTGGATCCTTGTTTCATTTGGATATCTCCTTCTTCTTCTTTTTTTTTTTTAAATTAAATTTAATTTTTTCAGCGTTCCAAGATTCATTGTTTATGCACCACACCCAGTGCTCCATGCAATACGTGTCCTCCTTAATACCCACCACCAGGCTCACCCAACCCCCCACTCCCCTCCCCTCCAAAACCCTCAGCTTGTTTCTCAGAGTCCACAGTTTCTCATGGTTCATCTCCCCCTCTGATTTCCCCCAACTCACTTCTCCTCTCCTTCTCGGGTATCTCCTTCTTAACTACTTCCATTCAGCTCACCAGGAAGGCTATCTCTGATCTCCACAGCTAAAATGCTCCCTATTTTCCCCCTCACCATTAATCTCTATACCCTCACCCGGCCTGGCCTTGTCTTTACCACCTGTCTCCCCAAGCAGGATGTGAACCCCCAAGCATAGGATTAGGCTGACTCCCTTACTGCTGTACCCCCAGTGCCTGAAATAGTACCCGTCCCATTTGTGGGCACACAAAAAATATTTGTGAAACAAATATGGAAACTTGACTAATGCCAGCACTGTGTCAGGCCCTGTCCATATACTATACATTTAACTTGAGTGTTCGTATCCTCACTTCACAGGTAAAGAAACTGAGGAACAATGAAGTTAAGCAAGTGACTCAAGGTCACACAGTTTGTAAGGGGTCAACTTGGAATTTGAACCGAGATTGTCTGCCTCCAGGGTTCTATCCCTCCTTTTATGCACGAAACTAAAGAAATACAGAGAGCTCAGCATGTTCATTCTTCCAATGACCTCCATTTTCTACACAGGTAGAAAAATAGAAGGAAGGGAAATATATAGGGAACACCTTCCTGAGGGTCATAAACTAAACAAGCAGAGCCTAACACAAAATATTCTGAACTGAAATAAAATAATTCTCAGTATCTCAGAGAATTTCATTATTTTACTTAAGGTTCTTTAATGGTCTCATGTGTATTGACTGAGGCCCCAGTCTGTGTCAGGCTCTAAACTAAGAGAACAAAAGACAAGCTCCTCCCTTCTCTTGGGTTTACTATCCTCCAAAGTACACAGACATCAATCAATCATGCACATTTGTGATTAGAAACTGTGAAGAAGGAAGAAGAAATATATGGACTGGGGAACGTAGAAGAAGGTTCTGGCTTCCACTGTGGGGCAGGGAGGCGGGTCAAGGAAGATGAGCCGTGGAAATGGTTTTAGGATGGAACTAAATTGACCCTGGAGATTATAGTAGTGAAAGGAAAGCAAATAGTAAACAGCCAGGATGCAGGACACAAAATTTAGAAACACCGACAAGAGGAAATCTGGGGGAAGGAATCAGATGTATGGGCTAGAGCTATATATATACTTGGAAGTCCTCAGTTTCTAGAGGGTTACTGATATTAGAAGTGTGGATGAGATCACCTTGGAATAAATCATACAGCAAGAAGGGAGGAGAGCCCCACGCTGAGCTTTGAGGCCATAGAACATTAGTGGTTGGGAAGAAGAGGAGGTGTCAGCAAAGAATCAGGGAAGGGGTGTGGCCAAAACAGTAGGAAATCCGAGGAGTGTGGTCTCACCAGAGTCCAGGGAAAGGAGGCTCACCAGGAGGTCACCTGTATGGAGCTGACACTCCTTGGGGCAAGAGAGACAAGGCCACTGGTGACCTTAAGGGGAGGCCTTTAAGTGGAAGGATGTGAGGGAGGCTAAGGAGAGGGAGGGACTCCAGCGAGGGGAGAGTAGAGACCAGCCATCTGCAAACCTGGATCCACAGGCCAAATGCGGCCACAGGCCTTGTGTTGCAAAGTTTCATTCGAACACAGCGAGACTACTCATTTACGTGCTATTGTGGGCTGAATTGTGTCACTCCCCAAATCTGTATGTTGAAGTCCTAACCCCCTAGTACCTGAGTCTATGACTGCATTTGGAGATAAGGCCTTTAAAGAGGTGATTAAGTTAGAGTGAATGGATTAGAATGGGTCCTGATCCAACAGGAATGATGTCCGGACAGAAAGAGATTAGGACACAGACAACATGGTGAGAGCTGAACCACCACTCGAAGACGCAGCAAGAAGACGGCCATCCACAAGCCAAGGAGGGAGGCCTCAGAAGAAACCAACCCTGCCCACTCTCAGTCTTGGATGTCTAGCCTCCAGAACCCAGAGAAAATTAATTTGTGGTGTTTAAGCCAACCAGTCTGTAGTATTTCATTATGGCCTCCATGTGAGACTGGTACCTTGTGTTCAGCTGGGTTTGGGCTACAGCATTTGCTAACAGCCAGGTAATTATGACAGGGACTGTCCTGGAGAGCAAAGCAGAAGGTATTTGCAAGCTTGCCCTTTATAAAAATTGTTTGCTGGCCCCTGTTGCAGATAATAGTTTCAAGGTCATGGAGCTGGTACATTCCAGAGCCGGGATTTGAATCCAGCTCAGCCCCCGGGGAAGCCTGTGCCTTGTCTCCTGGGACTGCTGCCTCTTCTCATCTGGGAGTGCCGACGCTGCACCGGTGAAGTCAGCCTGGTTCTTTTCTTTTCCTCAGTTCATGCTCTGTCCTGTGGGCAGCTGTTGTGGGGAAATGCTGAGTCATAAATAATTCTTACATTAATGCCAAGGCAGCCGGAAGGGAAATGTCAGTAGGAAATGGTATTTCAAATAAGTGCAAATTTCGTAATTCAGCCAATTTTTTAAAGACTATTTCTCGTAGCAGTCTTTACTTAATTTGAGTTATTGTGAAATGTTAAATGTGGAAGCAGCGTACCTCCATTTGGACATTTGGCCCAGATAGACACAGGATATAAAAATGAAGGCATTCTCCTGCCATCTGAAATGGGCCAAATGAACCAGAGCAAAGAGAGGAACAATCGGTCCTATTGACAAAGCCTGATCCTTGGATCTTTAAATCACCCAATACAATTACAGCACTGTGACATTCTCTACTGGGGCTTGTGAGAGGCTCCAGGAAGCTTCGGTTCCTGCTACACAGAATGGCTGAGTGGAATATCGTCCTTTCCGGACTGTATCACACAAGTCTGCCCTCACCATCAGCTTCAGTCCCATGAAGGCCCTTGCTGGGCCGTGTCCAGAAAAGCAGAGGCTGTACCTGCCAGCGCCCACATGGCCAGGCTGGTGGGTTAAACAGGGAGGCTGGTCAGGTGAAGAAAGCTGCCCCCCCCCAGACTCCCCCCCCCACCCCGCCCCAGGCCAGCACATGTGGCCATGAGGAAACACAGGCCAGCTGTTCCCAGATCTGCTTTTTTCACTAGAAGCCGGAAATCCAGATTTGATCTGAAATTTCTCAATTTCTAATTCTTGGCAATGAATTAGAATTAAAAAAAAAAAAAAACCGACCCCCCCCCCCAAAAAACCCCCACAAAAAACACAACCAAAAAACAAACAAAACCCAAAAGAACACCTATGCTAGGGGCGCCTGGGTGGCTCAGTCGTTAAGCGTCTGCCTTCAGCTCAGGCCGCGTGATCCCAGCGTCCTGGGATCGAGCCCCAGGTGCTTGCTCAGCGGGAAGCCTGCTTCTCCCTCTCTCACTCCCCCTGCTGTGTTCTCTCTCGCTGTGCCTCTCTCTCTGACGAATGAATAAATAAATCTCTAAAAAAAACAAAAAACAAAAACAAAGAACACCTATGCCAGACATTTCCCCCCACTAGGGGCCCGGTTTATGAATCCTGCCCGGGGCATTGTATGACTAAACTGAAGGTCGAAATGGGCCGAGCTCACTCGTGCTCTACGAATCCCTCGCCTCAACAAGGGTCTGCGCATGCGTATTTCTGTGGCCGTAACAGACCCACCCAGGCCCGTGACAAATTTCTCTCTTCCCTATATTTCAGGATACTGAAATTTGTGGGGCTCTCTACGCTGCTGGTGTTGGAAGTGTCAGTTTTCGAACTGCGTGTTCCCAAGCACGGAGTCAGGCTGGGCGAGGCCAGCGGGAAGGATGGCACTAGGTTCTTCTGCCGCCCTGACTATGTTTTCTAAAGCTGGAGTGAGGCTTCCTGACTCAGTCTCTGCAGCTCTTCACATAGGAGTTGCCAAGGAACAGAAGAAGGGATACTAAAAATACAAGCTTTGTCATCGTTTTCTTTTTTCTTTGAATCTTTTCTCCACCAAATGCCTCTACCCAACTCCTGAATCTCTATTTGTTTTTCTTGCTTGTTCTTTATTCATTCACTCAATGAACATTTATTAAGCAAATGATATGTGGCAGGAGCTAAGGTGCGGGGAAAGCCCAGATAAGTCAGACTCGGTCCCTGCCATTGAAAGGCTTATGGTGACGGTGACGTGGGGGTGCTCCTGGGTGGCTCAGTCCATTAAGTGTCTGCCTTTGGCTCAGGTCATGATCTCCGGGTCCTGGGGTCCTGGAGTGGCTCCTTGCTGAGCAGGAATCTGCATCTCCCTCTCCCTACCCCACCCCAAGGGCACTCTCTCAAAGAAATACATCTTTAAAAAGAGAGAAAGAGAGAGAAAGGCTTAGGGTGACATGGGTTCTTGGATGGTCCAAAACTGAGGCTCGAGTAGGTCTGGTGACCGCAACCCGTCTCCCTGGTCACTCCCTCCCAGGTTTGGTGAGTTTGGCTTGGGAGGGTAGAAATGGACAATAGACTCCCAATTGAAAGGGAAACCTGTGGTTCCTTAGGATAAATAGTCATCATCATGGTGGCTTGCCTTTAAACCAAATAACGATTTCAGCAAAGACATTATTATGCTTTATTTTTTATTTTTTCTTAATGGACTTTATTTTTCAGAGCAGCTTTATATTCACAGCAACATTGAGCAGAAGGTAAAGAGATTTCCCATATACTCCTGCCCCTACATACTCACAGCTATCAACTGCCCCCCCCCCCCATACCAAAGTAGCTCATCTGTCACAGCCAATGAGCCTACACAGACACATCATTACCACCAGATCCCATAATTTACATTAGGGTTGGCTCTTGATGTTGTACATCCTATGTCTTTGGATAAATATATGATGACACACATCCACCTTTATGGTGTCATATGATGATACACATCCACCATACATATGGTGTCAACAGCTTCACTGCCCTAAAAAATTCTCTTCCTATTGACATTATTTCTGAAATTTTGGAATGTTCAAGAAGAGGCTCAGTAGAATGTCTGTAGCCCAAGCGGAGAATGATCCAATCAAATTAGGGAAATGAGTCAGTTGCATATCAGGATTCAGGGGGAAGCTGCAGGTTGTCCTACAGGAACATGGGAGATTTCCCCCCAAATTAGTTAAAAAGATTGACTAGCATTAGGCAGGCAGCTCTGAGGAAATAGCAGCAAGGCCATGAATGAAGCCATCTGGAAAGCCCTAGCCTGTCCCTTCTCTCACCTTTGTCATTCTAAGCACTGGCAAACCTCCGTGCTTAATACACTGACAATACCATTTCTTTGTGCAAGAAAGATAATCTTAACTCTTAATTTGATTTGAAATTCCTTATTGCAATGAGGAATGGCTATATTTGCTGAGCAGATTTACCAGAAAAGGAAGGCATCTTCAGTCCAAACTCTACTGGACTTATATTTTTGGAAACCTCAATGCAGAAAAATCTCCTCCATGAAACTTGTGCAAAACAGCTTTTATATTATGTTTGGATTCACATCTTTAACTGTTTATAAC
>RCUC01167904.1:0-45088 GCA_003697995.1 Taxidea taxus jeffersonii
GGCTCTCTGCTCAGTGGGGAGCCTGCTTCCTCCTCTCTCTGCCTGCCTCTTTGCCTACTTGTCATCTCTGTCTGTCAAATAGATAAATTAAAAAAAAAAAAAAAAAAAAAAAGATTCTCCTTCTCCCTCGGCCCCTTCTCCATTGCTTCTCCACCACTTACCTTCTCATTTCCTTTTGGTCTTTCTTAAAATAAAATTAAGAGATTGACAAACTTTCTATAAAAGGCCAAATCAAAAGTATTTCAGGCTTTGCAGTCTAAGTGTTCTTTGTTGTAACTACTCAACTCATAGATGAAATGGCTTTATTCCAATAAAACTTTATTTGTAAAAACTAGCAGAAGATAGACAAGATTTAGCTCATGGGCTGTAGTTTGCCAATTCCTACCTAGTTCATTGGATCTGAAGTTTTAAAGGTGACTTTTCAGAACAGCAGATAGTACCTATATGTTATGGGCAATCTAAGAGTTTTTTCATGGGAAATTTTTACTATTATGTTATTTGCCCAGATAGTGATTTGAGATCCTAATGTTGGCATATGTCACAATTCCAATGTCTATGGATTATTTAGAATCCTTTGAAGATAGTTAAATTCCTCAAAAATATTCTGTAGAATTGAAGTGACCCTAAGAAGAGATTAAGTGGTATAAAAATCACCAAGATACTTAATGATTAGATAACTAAAGCAAAGGTTTGAGAATAAGCAAAAAAGTAGAACCACTTGTCTAAGCAATCTTCGTTCCTCTAAAGATAGTGAAAATCACATGTACTCACATTTCTTTTTCACATAAGAAAATGCCATGCAGAAAAAGTTTTGTTTGTGTTTTGTTTTTTGGACTAACAAACAGGGCTCATGCTAAAGAGGCTTTGGTATTTAGCTAATGCATTGAATAAATCCAATTGGGTGAAACATTTATCCCTGTCTACAGCGTTTTTTTCTCTGTTTTCTGTTTGTTTGTTTTGTTTTGTTTGTTATTCAGTAATGGGATTAGAGTGAGGATATAGCTGTGCTATCTGATCAGCTTAATAAACAGTGAATTTATGTAAAGTTTGTGACTTTTTCTATTGCTACAATTAAAATGTATGCAAGGTACACTTCCCCCCTAAAGCCTATAATTATTGAAAAGAAAAAAGAATGCTTAAAGTCTGTAGAATCTTAAATATTCTGGAAGAGAAAATGAAAATTTGGGAAAAAAATCTTACTTTAAATAATGCACACACACACACACACACAAACCTCTATTGTTGATTTCTATGCCCTGAACCACCAGCACAGGATTAAAAGAAAAGACAATAATAATTATGATACTATTCATTCATTCATTCATTCATTCATTCTTCTTCATTTATTTAAGTAATCTCCATACCCAACATGGGGCTCAAACTTCCAACCCTGAGATCCAGAGTTGCATCCTCTACAGACTGAGCCACATAGGTGCCCTACTATTCACTCTTATATTAATATATTTTCAACATGGAAAATGCTTACTTGAAATCTGAGTGTCCCTCAAATGCTAAATAGTAAGTAAGGACAAAACCCCAAATCCCTTTAGCTGTATCAGTGATATTTTCACTATTAAAGAAATCTACTAGTGATTAGATACACATGAAATTGCTGCATTGCTTTTAGTTTTAGCCTGTGATTTTAACAATAAAATAAATACCACGTCTTTGAGCATATTTTTGAAGATTTTTAGAGAAGTAAAAAAATTTTACTTTTAAAAAAATTACTGTGGAGACTATTAGCCTCCACATACGTGTTAGTCAAGACTGCAAATACTTAAAGTGTCTTGCACCCTTTTTACCTTTGAGGAAAACAGTTTAAAACATCCATATAGATTTACCCGGCAAATGAGGAATGCATGTTCTTCACAAACATAATAGAGTGCTAGATTTGAGGGGCAGGGTTATCAAAGTGCTATTTCTCTTGGATTAAAATTTTGGATTAATTCAATGTCCTAGGTACAATGTCTATATTTATAGAGACACTTACGGGTAATTTACGGTATAACATATCATGGACAAGTATATATAACTGCTTTATGTTGTTTCCGTCATAATAAATATGTAAAAGTAGGCAGTCATATCTAAAGTTAATTGAAATTGCAAAACCCCTAGCAAAAGACATTGGTGGCTGGTGTCTTACTTGTGTATTAAAATTATTAAGGATCTCTGGAAATCTCCTCCTCATTCTTTCCATTATACTCCCTCCAAGTAGTTTTTTTTTTAATTTTTATTGTTTTTTGGTGTTTTCTTGTTGTTGCCATTGTACTGTTAAAAACGTCATCTCCCAAAGTGTAGCATTAGGCAGAGAGTGACTTCCAGAAATGACATTTCAAAAGGACTGTGTATTAGTATTTAGTTTGATTTTTTTTTCTTTTTAAAGCAAAATATCTAAGGCATAGCATTCCCCAAAATATACTTGCAAGGCAAAAGATACAAGAAAATGTTAATAGCAAAGTCCCATCTCCTCTACTAAAAAGTTCTCCTTTCTCAGATATTCAGATGTGTGGACTCTAGAGCCAAGACTTTTTCATGTTCAGAAGATGAAAAGAGAAAAAGTGACCAATATGAGGAGGAAGGCCCCTGATGCTTACATGCCATGTAATCACTGAAACACAGAATTTAAAACATCACTCCATCTTGCTATGTTTTATCAGGTTTTATTTTGAAACATAAAAAACATAATCCACATTAGAATACTTGCCATGTAATAACCATATAATGTTACAGAAACTGGTAAAATGTCTACAGCTCTTCAGGCTCACATGAAGTTGCCGATAAGCAGGCCCCCAACTCCCCAGAGTTCAACACTTTGAAACAGAAAGGCCTTAGGCCACTGAGAATTCAGAGGGGAAAATATATCATGCCTCCTCCCCCAATATAACAAGTGAAAGAATGCCAACAACAATAAACGCCTGGAACCACGGCACCTCAGAAATAAACCATCACAGGTGAAATCTAACTCATGTGAGCAGGCAGAGAACAAATCAAGTAACAGTAGCTATTGGGAAATATCAAAATTTTCCTCCACCACTTGTAACCAGGTGTAGAAATCAAGGCAGCATAATTTCAGTAAACTATTTTAATTTTTCTTTAACTTATTTAATTCCAGGTTCTCAGCCAAAGCCACTACATTAACAATAATAAATGCCTTTATACTAAATGTGGTCTGATCAAAAGGAGTCGGGGCCATTAGCGAGTTACAGACATCAACATCGAGTTCCACAGCAGTGCGAAAAGTGTTAACGTAATGATAAATGTTTTAGTATTTAAATGATGAAACTGCTGAAGAACTAAAGCAGATGAAGCTTCTCTTATTTCAAATACGAAGAAAAATATGAGATAATACAAGAAAGAGATGAAAAAGAAGTCTCATGTAGCAACGTTTTAACTTCAGAAGTTTATAGGCTTTGTAGATACATTTAAGAGGAATAAATTTAAAGTGTGTAGGGAATAGGGGACAAGGATATATTGAAATAATACAAAGAAATACAAACAAAGATGCTATAAAGAATATTTATACAGGTATTTGCTCAGAATGCATTGCAATGTAATGCCTCATAGATACATTTCCAAACGTAAAAGTCAAACTAACAACAACAGAAACTACTAATGGGTAACATTAAGTAGCAGGTGACACTGAACTTCCATTAACTACTGAAATCAATGTTTTCTAATCATTTACAAGACTGGAATGTTTTTGATCTGTCTTTATTATATTAACCTCCAAAACACAGTAAAACAATAACAACAGCAAAAGGATGAGAAAAAATCTTAAGATGATTTTTTTAATAATGTAATTTTTGTGTGTGTGCTCTCAAATGTGGTGACTTCAACTGACATTGTGCTTATTACCATTATAAACAATTATTATATCAATGATTCCACCATGCATGGAATGAGGTTCTAAGAAAGCACTATACTACTAATTTTTTTTATTATTTTGTCTATTCTTATTATGCCATTACATGTTTTAAAAAGCTAACAATTCCTTAATAAGTAAAACACACAGATAGTAAGGACCCATTTGTGGTTTTGATTTTATTATAAATCTGTAGGTAATAAATAAGGTTGACTAAGGTTTTCATTTCTCTCCTTATACCTACTAGAGAAAGGCCTGAATGAGAAAAAAACAGTGACAAGGTGACAAAATCAATGGAAGAATATTTGATATGGTAATCATGAGTAGTCAAGATGACCATACCAGTCAATCTAGGATTTCTTTTCTTTTTTTCAAAAACTCCCTTTAATGAAGCCGAAATAATACTTCTGAAATATTTTTTCCTACAAAATTTGTTTTAAAATGTTTTAATTCATTTCCAAATTGAGAATTGCACAGCATAGCTACTAATATTACATTTCTGATTAAAACCCCAGTATATTATTTGCATAACCATGACCTAAATTTCAGCACAGTCTTTACATTTTTAATGAAGAACATAACTTTTAACGTCAGCCTCAGAATTGGTTCTGATTTCATCTAAAGCAACTTAGAATGTTTTAGAAAACAATGACCACCATTTACAGAGTTTATTATTTGTAAAGCTCAAATTCAAACCCAAGTAGTGTAGATTCAGAGTGATGTTCTAATGGAACAATGAAGAGTAAGGAGTCTGTTGGCTCTGACTCATGATTCTGATGTGTTTGCAATGTGTGAAAATAAACATTCTAGCTCAGTGGGCTTCAGAGGCAGCTATTTGTCTACCAGGAACAATATATGTTCATTGATGTTTAGGAGGTATACACTGTGCAGTAACCAGGGAACATACTGAGTAATGATAAAAAAGAAAAGGGAGATTACTGATTACAGGACTCCACAGGTACTTTAGTCTGTCCATGCTGTTACACTATAAACTAGGTTGGGCTTATAAACAACAAATATTTATTTCTCACAGTTCCAGAGACTGGAAATCCTAATGGCAAAGCACTGGCAAATTTGCTTTCTGGATGACATTTCATTTTGTGGTTTACGGACAGTGCCTTCTCCCTGTGTCCTTACATGGTGTAAGGGTGAGGGGTTGCTCTGGGGTCTTTTTGATAAGAGCATTGATTCTTTTATGAGGGTTCTACCCTTACAAACTAATCACCTCTCAAAGGCTGTCTGTCCTAATACCATATCGGGCATAAGATTTCAACATCTGTATTTTAGGGGGACACAAATATTCAGTCCATAGCCATGGGTACACTAGAATAATTTATCTGGGAGATGGAGGATGAGGGTTGAGTCTTTGAGGAAATATGCAATTAACTATATAGTTATGAGATCAGAGATACTACTTAAAGAAAACTTATGCTATAGCAGTGATAGAGTTAAACAGAAATGTGAGAAATTATGTGTTTAATACCAATAATATCTTGGCTGTATTGAGCATTAGAGCTTAGAGCCTAGGACCTGATCCCTCCCACATTATTTAGGATCAGGCAGAAGGTCTGCATCTGGGTTTACAGGGCAATCTGGCTATGTTCAGAGAAAAAAGAAAGATAAAAAAGATAACTAGATCCATTAAAAATCATAAACAATAGCTGAAGAAACCAAATAAGCATAGTAAATAGCAGATTCATTAACCAATGAATCTGGCTGAACTTGTATTCTTTCTTTATGAAATATTATATAAAGCCTGTAAATAACACTTTCTCCATCCAGTTATTTTTAAATGCTATGGATTTTGGAGTCAATATATGCTACATTTGGCTGCACTGCTTTTACTCATTATTGTTTTGACTCTGAAAGTTTCCAGTCTTGAGTGGAGTGCATAGCAAGAAAAGGCATATGTAGGCTGGGTCACTTTCCAAAATCATTAACTCTTCCAGTAAGCTCATTAGCTATTAGTTTCCATGAAGCTCCAAGTATCCATTACAGTTTACATCATACAGAGCCTATAGCAAGCCTCAGAATTAGAGTGAACATCACCATATTTTTATTCTCCTTTTAGGACATAGATCTTGATTAAATAATGAACCCTCATAGAAATGGAATATCTGATCATGGAAGTGAAGCTGCCATCGGTGGTTGTTATGTCTTTCATTGACCCATCCATTTACCAACCAACAAGATTCCATCTTTAAGTAAGCATATGAAGAAGGGGTCTGACCTAGTACAGGAGTCATATGTACATCTCATGATCAGAGAACTCATACTGCCATCTGACCTACACTGCCACAGTGTTGACTTTCCCTCAATACACCTTCATGACCATATGAAGAGTTTCTTTTCACAATTTGAATGTTTATTAGGAAAATAGTTATCAGGGATGCCTGGGTGGCTCAGTTAGTTAAGCCTCTGCCTTCAGCTCAGTTCATGATCCCAGGGTCCTGGGATCGAGTCCCACATCGGGCTCCTTGCTCAGAGGGGAGCCTGCTTCTCTCTCTGCCTCTGCCTGCCTCTCTGCCTCCTTGTGCTCTCGCTCTCTCTCTGACAAATAAATAAATAAAATCTTTTTAAAAAATAATAATAATAAAAAGAAAATAGTTATCAATGTGGTTAATAAATGGCATCACATACAGCACAGACACTAGCTGTCTGTGTGGCTAATGAATTGCATTAGTGTTCAGAGATATCCCAGAAATAAATTAGACACATTAAAACTTCTCATGGACCAAACATCAAGATGTACATCTTGTTTTTTTTACTTTGCCAGGAAGAAAACTGGTATATTAGAATCCAAATCAATTCATGGACCATTTATAAAAATGGTCAAGGACTTGAAAGAGTACGAATGAATAATAAGAAGTTTGGGAAAAGATTTTATAAAAATGTCATTTCAGAAAGGGCCCAGAGTGTAAGAACATGTATAGTTCATACATATTAGCTCTAACCACAACAGAAACTCTTACATATCAAATGCAGCAGATTGAGCTCCTCTGAAAATGTGAATCAGTTAATCTGATGTTCTCTCAATGAAATTGAGAGCAAAAAGGGCCATGACAGCAGGTGGGGGGTATTAATAGCTTCAGTGATAATTCTCTCTGTAGCAAGGCTACACTGACTCTCATGTTGCTAAACTACAAAACCGAAGCTAAGTGCCTACCTTCAGCAGCAACTTCACTCTGCAGTATGATCCCAAAGCTGTATAATGGAAAAGAGAGCAATCCTCACTGAATAGGGTATAATGCCCGCCACATATATAAATATTACCTTTTGTGATCATCACTACTAAAGATATAATGCATTATATCAGACTTCTTCCGACAAGGAAGAGAAATAATTTATCTTTTATGGAATACATGCTTAATATTCATTTTACTTGACATGCCTCTACTAGCACCACCACCCATGGGCTTAGGAAAGAAAACAAAACTTGAATTGTTAAGATGAAATATAGTCTATGCTATAAATCAGTGATATGTGTATTAATAAACCCACTTGATGCTTCCTTATACCTCCACACTGAGTGAGAGAAGCTGTTGGATGACCAAAGCACACATTTAGGCAGGACTTCTGTATTCCTTGAGAATACAGATTTTTGATTATGAAGTGTATTAAAGAATCTCTCACAACTGAAGTAATGGCTGGAGAAAAAGGGAATGTGGAATGGATAGCAAAGCAGGAATATTATAATGCAAATTTTGACTAATTGACTAGCTGTAGAACTAGGAAGGTAGTCTCCAAGCGATTTCTTGTTTTCCTTCTTTTTTCCCCAACATTAAATGTGAAAATTGTTGGTGGTATTACTCTTTAAGACTTTGATTACAGACTGCCACATATAGAGGAAAAGTTCCTAGAACTAGATGCAAATGTTGATGGAAACTTTGTGTGCCTTTCTTTGGGAAGAAGGTAAGTTCAAGTCCCATTACTCTAGAGTTGGGGAGACCAGAGCATATTTTGGGGATTGTAAAAGGAAGGATTATGCATATGAATATTTAGAGCTCGCAGTAGTGAAGTGCAGCATTTATTTGTATTTGTTTTTTTTGTTTTATGGGTTCTTTGTATTGTTGTTAGAGCCTCAACTAACTTTTTATTTGTAAAATTCCCAACTATCCAAATTTGGAGAAACAGAAGGTTCTGAGTTCAACACTGAAAGCTAAATGGGGCCAGAACTTGGTCTCTTGAGCTACTGTGAATTGGTATGCTATACTATGCCCTTGTCTTAGTCAACCAGAGGCTGTTAAGTGACTCTGGATCTAGTATTAGTAGGATACTGCAGAGATGATGTTTAGCAGGGTGACAGTGTCCCTGGAATAATGGACTACCTAAGTGATACACATCCATAACAGAATTCTCCTTCACACTGTTCCTGTGGTTATAAGACTGGTATATTTTTGGCTGCCTGGCTTTACTCGGTTTCTTTCCAGTTTTTGACCCTGGTTCCCCAGGCTTCCTTTGCTGATTCTTTGAGTTACTTAACATCACTGCATTAAGTTTACTTGCTACTCAACCAAAGTCGATATTGCTTGTTACTATTCCTTTCAAACAAAGATATGATATATAGTAAGGTCAGTGAAAAGTCTGGCATCTGGTAACATACCATTTATGCTACAAATGATAGTTTTTTTTTTTTCTTTAAGATTTTATTTATTTATTAGTTAGAGAGAGAGAGAGAGCGAGCACAGGCAGACAGAGGCAGGCAGAGGCAGAGGGAGAAGCAGGCTCCCTGCCGAGCAAGGAGCCCGATGTGGGACTCGATCTCAGGACGCCGGGATCATGACCTGAGCCGAAGGCAGCCGCCCAACCAACTGAGCCACCCAGGCGTCCCTACAAATGATAGTTCTTATCCCATTCTTTTATTTTATACAGACACTGTGGAAATATTATATAGCTCTGTTGATAATACATTTGGTTAAAGTAGCACCAGCTACTCTAACGATGACAGAAAGCATACAATATACAGATAATGGGCAATAAATGGTATTTTATTTTTAACTCAAGTATAACCCAAAATGGCTGCTTTTCATTTATTTTTCTTTCCCAATTGGTGTTTGAAGGACACCAAACTCTTCCACCTCATGGCTCTGCCAATTTCTACACATAGTTTTAAAGGTACCAAGTTTGTCTACATAAGCTAGTGGAATAAAGAAGAACATAGAAAGTCCCATGCAGAAAGTTTCCATAGGCCAGTCCTGCAAGTAATACTTATCACTTATGTTCATATTCCTTTTGTCCAGGCCTACGTGACATGATCACACCAGAATGCAAAAAATGCTGGAAAGTGCCATCTATCTGTTTGCCTGAAAGGGAGAAAAATGAATTTGAAAACAGCCAACATGTCTCTGCTAGAAATAATAATCATCCTTTTTATATCTTCTGGGAACCAGTAATGTACCAAGCACTTCGTGCAAATAATCTAACTCATTAAATTATCACAACAAAAAGTATTTTTTAACTTTATATGTGATATAATTAGATTTTGATAATTTAATTTGTCTGAGGTTTTTAATAGCTTTGCATCAGGACTGGAATACATATATAGATGGTTCAGCCTGAAAATGGATGTTTGTTACATCAGAATATACGACTTGTTCAGTTTCATCAAAGCTGTTACATTGATCATATCAACCATATTTAAAAATGAAACCATAGTTGAATCAGCGTTATTGTTGAACTAAATCATTTACCTGTAGTCACATGGCCCAAAACTCAAATAATGTGTTTCTTCCCGAGCTTTATAGAAAACAACCATCTGGACCAGAAATACATAAATTATCAGAAAGCTTGTATGGGTGCACATCTCCTATGTTTGATTTTTTTAAAAACATTTTATTTATTAAACTCAGAGAGAGAGAGCAATCGAGGGGTGGAGAGAGGAGCAGAGATGGAGGAAGAAAAAAATATTTTTTTTTTTTTAAGATTTATTTATTTATTTATTTATTTATTTGACAGAGATCACAAGTAGGCAGAGAGGCAGGCAGAGAGAGAGGAGGAAGCAGGTTCCCTGCTGAGTAGAGATCCCCATGTGGGGCTTGATCCCAGGACCCTGGGATCATGACCTGAGCCAAAGGCAGAGGCTTTAACCCACTGAGACACCCAGGTGCCCCAAGGAAGAAAAAAATCTTAAGCAAACTCCACACTGAGTGCAGAGCCCATCACGAGGCTTAACCCCACAACCCTGATATCATGACCTGAAGCCAAAACCAAGAGTTGGACACTTAACCAACTGTGCCATCCAGGCTCCCCTCCTGTGTTTGATATTTTATTTTCAATCTTTGAGTTATTCTATAATAGAAATCACCCAATGCATACCCCTTAATCATTTTAAATTTAGTTTGAGAACTAAACAATCATTTTTGAATACTTCATGTTTCATATATTATATCAGGATTTTCCTGATGCTGATGCTTGAAGTTATCATATTTTATGAAGTAAAAGTATAGGCACAAAGATTTCGTATACACCTCTTTATAATCTCCCCCCAAGACTATGCATAATCATTATGCCATTTGCTTATGAAAGCTGTTTTTTGTAAAGTATTTAACAGTGTGTTCAAGTCAATTCCTTATTATATAAAAAATAAGGTTATTTTTTGCTCTTTATTGGATGATTGTGACTTTGATTTTCTTTCTGTTTCTACAAGGAAAGATGAGCATACCTTTTATAGCCACAAGTGAAAAAAATATAGTAAAATGAGTAAGAAGGCAAAAATATAATTCTTTTTCATAGAATGTATAACTCATTTTGTGAGAGGAAAGAAAGTATGCAGAGGGGCAGCCCAGTGAGGACACCTTAAATGGATTTTAATTCAGAAACAAGGGCTGTTGAAAGAATACACTTTCTGAATGGCAGTTGAAACTTATATGGAATAAGTGTAAACTGCCTCTCTCTGAAAGGAGTATCTGATAAAGGAATCAGTCTTATTATCTATGAAGAAGGAAGTATAACCTAATCCCAAAGTCTTCAATTTCAAATAATAGATTTTCATAGACTTCTTCAAACAATAGCTTGCAAAGTAATAGACTCCTCTTAAATAAAGATTAAATAAAGATATTATAAAAATCATTTTGTGAGAAGAGAACATTTTTTGAGAAATAAAGTTTTCCACTCAGTCTCTTTCTATTCTTAGTTTACTTTACAAACTCTGAGATCTTGCAACTTGAAGGGAATTCATATGCAAATATCATAGAACTCTGCAGTAGACTTTAAAAAAATATGAATTTTATGGTTTTCTTTCTCATTCAGTTAGAATGGTCATGTACTGTTTCATTTTCCATATAATTAATAGAGAGTATTATAGATTTCATTTTATTTGCTATATTTGAATGACTGTCAAACTTAATCAACTATCTTTGTGGGGCAGGGGGGCTATCCATAGTCTTTAGAGAAGGAATTATTCAGAAACTGAAAAGAGAAACTAGAGTGATAGTATCTAACATTTTTTTATTCCATTTTTCTCCTAGTATGAAATAGGTGAATTATTTTTATTTTGAAGCCAAAAGTCCAACCTCTTGGTTAATTTGAAGACCTTGACGTGGTAAGTCTCATTTTCTTTTCCCATTTGTTTTAGAGAAGGGCAAAACACCAGAAACAGGATTAGATGACACTTTCCTGGCATGAGTCTACCATCAACACACACACACACACACACACACACACACACACACACACACAGAGGGCACAAATAAAGAAACACACACAAGGCACAAACATATAAACACATACCATATCTATATCTACGCAGATATAGAGGAGAATGGTATTTCTATGACTGTGATGGAAACAGCTAGTCCCCTTGTCTATAAAACATCTCCTTACTACTTTGTTCTGCTTTCTGAGTTTGGATAAAAATCAAAATGTATCTTTATATCTGTCACTGTAGAGTAGAACAAAAGAGAAGCTACATCAGCATTTTAGTGATTGCACTGGGGGTTCTGTCCTCTGTAATGGCTCCAATTCTTTCTAAGGCAAGTGAAGAAGAACTTGCAAATGTAACTACTCAAATAGTTATTATAAACTCCAAAAGTAGAGGATGCATTTCCCCTGCCCCTTGCTTTTTTTGAGGGTTAAGCCAACTGCTTGGAAAATGTCAGCTTTGGAAGAACCAATATAAAAGCAAGATGCATGTTTAAGACTTTCTTTAAAGTATGAAACTTGCAGTAAAAAAGGAAAACAAAACAAAACAAAAAAACAAAAACAAAAAACAAAGCAAAAGCTCCCTCCATGAAGCCCACTTTGTACCTGGCACACTTTCTGTGGCCTTTATTCACTAGACATTTACAGAAAATTTGAATGAGAAATGATGTCTAGGACTTCATTTGTCAGTAACAAATGAGCTTTCGAAAAATGCCAATATGTCATTAACACCTTAACAAAAATTAATTTATCAGATTTATCATTACCTACTAATTTCCACTTTCAAAACTCCCAAGAGTTCAATAATTAGGTAGTTTGTGCTTCTTAGAAAATATAATGTTCCAGGTTAACAGGCTCCTGAGAGGCCACCTCATCATTTTTACTCTCATGCCTGTGCAGGTGGCTCCAAAATATAGCCTTCAAGGATTATCCATGACACACAGGACTATGGTCAATATCGAAAGTCCCTGAGAAATGAGTCCCAAGAGATGAAGCAAAGACAAATGGCTGGCGTGCTACCTGTGCTCTAGGGTGTGCCAAACATAACTTCAAGATTTGCTCCATATAAAATCTTTAAGCTCTTTGTGCAAAATCATGCTTGTGATGCTTCAAGTGATGAACTCCCCATTCAGTTTCTTCCAGCAGGTAGAGGACTTGGCAGTGTGTTCAATCATACTTACACTGATTTTTTTTTTTTTTTTTTTTTTTTTTTGCTCACCCCCCTCCCTAGTCCCTTTTTCTTCAATATATCCAGTGACAGAATGGAGGAAGTTAGCACCATTGTTATCAAGATAGCTGTATGAATTCATGCTGGGCAGAGCTTGTTCTATATGCTTTTGCATATTAGTGGGAGACCTTCTTTGGTTTTATGTATGCAATTAAAAAATCCCTGCTATCCTCAGATCTGTTCCATCTAAATCATGACTCAGGACCCATTTATATAATGAAAAAAATCAGCCAGAGGAGGCAGTGGTAAAGACATAACAAAGAACTACTATGCATATTTGTGAAGACTTTAGGTATGTTTGTATTATCTTGGTTAAATATCTAGGAATGGAATGACTGAGTCATTGGGTAGCTATATGATCAAATAAACTGTCCAACTGGGGCATTATCTTTGAATATTTTCATATATCATTAAGTAATCTTTAGTAGCACACTGTCATTACCTATTGGCCAATACATCTTATGGTTATTCCATAATTTATTAAAATATTCCCCAAGGACTGGATATTAAAATAATGCCATAATTTAACCTATTAAAATGTATCAGTAAATGATTTTTTATTCATAAGCCTTTATCTCTAAATCTGATTACTTATTTTTTTTATTTTAATTTAATTTAATTTAGGTAATCTCTACACCTAATCTGGGGCTCAAACTCATGACCTTGAGATCAAGAGTCACATGCTGTATTCACTAAAAACCAACCAGGTGCCTCCATTTTGATTACTTCTTAAAACATACTATAATAAGTGAAATTGTTGAAATTATTAGATCAATAGAGTTATATTTTTAAAGACTCTTTAAAGAGCAGTTTTAGGTACACAACAAAGTGAAGAGGAAGATACAGAAATTTCCCATATACCCCCTGTCCCATACATGCAAAATCTCTTCTATCATCAACATCAATCATCAGAATGGTATGGGTTTTACCACGGATGATCCTACATTGACACAACATAGTCATCCAAAGTCCATAGTTTAACATAGTATAACTTAGGAGTTATGTTTTTAAGTCTCTTCTTATATAGAATTAAACTGATTTTCTGAAAGGTTGCAAAATTATATACTTTCAAAGAATTAAAGAAAATATCTGAATTAAACCTTTACTACACCTTCAGGTTTTGTGTGTGTGTGTGTGTGTGTGTTTTCCTACAATTTATTGGGTTTTAGAATTAAAAGGGACCATGGTTTTCTTCTAGCCCAATATTTTATCTGGTCCCTGAGTGTCACCTATTGCCTACCTAACAAGTGCTTTTTGGGGTCCTGTTTGGATAAAAAAGCATATGGTTTTTGTCTATTGTTGGACTGCATTATTAAAAAGTATTTTCTCTGGGTAAGCACTGATTTGCCTCATTTTAGCATCTCTCATGTCTTATTAAGTTTCAGATATGCAGAGACCAAACCCAGCTGAGATTCTGGACTAAATCTTTGCACTTTACACAGAGTAGAAATGAAGATATGGAGGTTTTCTCTTCCCCCAGAAATGTTCAGCTCTGACTCTCCTTCACTACTTCCCTGACTACATATCAGTCTTTCTCTGAGTAGCAAGAATGGGTTCCTAATTCTAAAGAAGAAGTGGTATATATATATATATATACAATGGAATACTATGCAGCCATCAAACGAAATGAAACCCCGCCATTTGCAATGACATGGATGGAACTAGAGGGTATTATGCTTAGCGAAATAAGTCAATCAGAGAAAGACAACTATCATATGATCTCCCTGATATGAGGAAGTGGAGATGCAACGGGGGTGAGGGTTAAGGAGGTAGGAAAAGAATAAATGAAACAAGATGGGATTGGGAGGGAGACAAACCAAAAGAGACTCTTAATGTCATAAAGCAAACTGAGGGGGGTGGGGGGGAGGGGTATTGAGAGAGGGTGGTGGGGTTACATTATATGTTTATGAAAAAAAATGGGTTCCTAATACATAATGAATGTAAAATACCTAGCTCAGTATTTGACACATATTGAACACTGAATGAATATTGGATGTTACTTTTATTTTTATCACTCATTATTTGTATGCATGGAATATGAATTTATAATTTGTTTCTAATTTTGAAAAAATAGATGAGATAAACTTAGTTGCTAATTGTTCTGTCTCTGTTTTGGGGATCCTTTTAACTGGTAATTTTCTCTGAGGCAGTGAAAAAAAATACTATTCCTAACACAATGGATAATTTTACATTTCAACCTGACAGAGCTAGGGGGTGCCCAGAAATTTGGTCACAAGTTATTCTGGGTGTTTCTGTGAGGGTATTTTGGGTGAGATTAACATTTGAATTGGTAGACTGACTAAAGCAGATTGCCCCCTAATATGGGTGGGTCTTATCTAGTAGGTTGAAAGCCAAAAAAAAAAAAAAAAAAAAGACTCACCCTTCCCTCAGTAAAAGAATTCTTCCTGCATGACTGTTTTTGCATAGAAACATTGGATTTTTCTTGCTTTTGGACTCATTCAAACTAAAATATCATCAGCTCTTCCTAGGTCTCCAGACTTTCAGTCTTGGGACTAGAATGATACCATCAGCTTTTCTGGGTCACCTACTTGGTGACTCACCTTGTAGATATTGGAAATTGCCAGACTCCATAATCATGTGAGTTGATTACTTATAATGATCCTCTTTATTAATCTCCTCTCTGGAGATCTCTGGTTAATATGTCTAGTTTATAGAATTCAATAGAGTGAACTAAGCACTGTACTTGGAAATGTGGAAAACATAGACTTGGAAGAGTGAGCCAGCTTACTTAGCATTAGTCAAGTCCAAAACCTAGAGATTAAGTTCTTTTTTTTCTTAATCAGCAACCAAATTTGAAGGAAGGCTTTAATAACACACACACACACACACACACACACTCTCAAGCTAAAAGCATTGTACCTGAGAAAATAATGTGGACACACCTGAAAACAAAACCCTAGACTCTTATTCCCAACCCTAGAAGTCATCCTATTCTCCTGTCTATTTTGACTGAGAGCTTTAAGGTGAGTTGTAAGTCAAGCTAAGTGTAACTAGCAAAGAAAGGGCCTTTAGAACTGATATGAAATCCATAGTTTGAAGAGTAAGAAAAATTACTAGCTAATGAGAAAAGAACTCATTTCTCTGCGATTACTTGCCTGAAAAAACCAACTGGAAATCTGAAGGATAAAATAGAACTTCACTCAACCTTGGTGTCACCCCCTCACCCACTCCCTCTGAAGAAAAGCTTATCTAACTTTACAGAAGGAAAATTGACAATCTCTCCAGGCTGACCTTTATCTTTAGACAAGTTTCTTTGTAGTGATGGGGTATTTCTCCAAGGTCTCAAGAGGTTGTTTTCAAGGAGATATTAGTTTATTTTGGAGAGGCACAGAGCTTTACTTTCTAACATTTGTGCTGGATTAAATGTATTCAAATGCATTATCTCCTTTGAAATATGTTTTGAAATGCTTTGCAGCCACCCTGCCTTCATCTATCCTGAAGTAGAAATTAAGTACACACTCCTCCATGCATTCAGAATATCTGTATATATCCTTCTTATAAAGCCTGTATTATTCTTATAAAGTTTGTATTATTATATTTCAAAGACTATATCAGAGTGGCTTTGCAGAGATATGTTAAAAATGATTATTCAGTTATGTTATTTAACTAGATGGTATTTTATTGAAACTTTATATTGGAGTTTTAAATGAATTTCATAGTACTTTAAAATACCTTCCCACATTTGAGATAATCCTTGTTCAAGACAGCAGGGAAAAAAAATACCTTATTTTGATGTTCCATTTCTTGCAAATAAATAGGATCTTGCCATGTGCAGTTTCTAGGCAGTTCTTAGAACTATTTCATCATTAATTCAATAAACATCTATTAAATGACTTCTATATACAGAGCATTGTACTCTATCACTAGATTTTTATATTTTATTACACTGCTGCCCTAGAATATAGGCCTACCTGGGTAACTTGGTAGTGTATATTTCATGTCAGTTCTGTTGATCAGAAATCATTAAATTTAGAGCTTTACTTATCCCAACACCTTTAACTCCCTAATTTTCAGGAACTCTTTTTAAAATAAATAATTCCTTCATGTCACTTTACTACTAAAAAAAAAAAAAGTGGTTTTCTATTATATTCAAGTTAAAGTCCAAATTCCTTACCAAACTAAAATTTACTTCAGAATCTTATCATTTCTGCCTCATGTTATTTTCCTTCCCAAATAGGTGTGTATATGAACTATATAATACATACATTCACATACCTACACATATAAAATAATTGCAAGTCAGGCTATATATGTTTGTACATATATATACACACATATATATAGATATAGATCATATAGTTATAGATATAGATATAGATATATAATCGCCATCCATCCCTGTTCTTTGGCTTTATCTTGTTTGTATAGTACTCATTAGTTGGACTTTGCTTTTTTGAAAAGATACTTCCTTTCTTGGACAATAGAATCAGGCACTTAATCCATTATTCTCCTGTATCAAATTCTTATTAGAGAGCTCATTGCATCATTTCATACATGTTTATTTATATTTTTAATCTTATATTACTTTCTGTTGTCCAGTAAGTTCTTTTTATTTTCCCATTGAGTACTTAGATATAGACATTTCACCTGGGATATTGTAAACTGATCAGAGCTGGTATACCATTACTATTCAATACACACTGAATGACTGAGAAAATGATGAAATGAGTAGAGAAAATAAAACCTTAAAAAATTAAGTGATTTACTCAAAGTCAGTGGCAAAATCAGAACTCGGTTTTAATTTTTGTTTTGTTTTGTTTGCTTTGTTTTTAAGAGAGAGGGAAACTGTGAATGGGGAGGAGTGGGAGAGGGAGAGAGAGAATCTTAGCTGACTCCAAACCCAGCAAGGAGCCCAACATGGGGTTTCATTCTCACAACCCTGAAATCATGACTTGAGCCAAAATAAAGTTAGACACTTAGCTATTGAGCTAGACACTTAGCTATTGAGCTGCTTAGGTGCCCTGGAATTTAAGTTTTTATATCTCTTGTACAGGGATCATAGTATTACCGCCTACTATCTTGGTAATGATGTGCGATATTTTCTAGATTTATACTATGTAGAAAAAAATATGATATCCATACCTTTGGGCCAGTAGCTTAAAAACAAAGATAAAGACAAATAATAAAGATAGGACAAAGATAAGACAAATAATAAAAATGGCAACAATTTTTCTCCCAGCAGTAATTTGACTGAGACCCACACACTTGCTTTTGATGCCATTCACATACACACTCTAGATTCTTCCCTATGGAGGAGAATTTGGCTGTGTCTGGGAAGAACTCCTAAGGATGGCACATTGCCTCTCTGAGAACGCAGTGCCATTTTATTGCAGATTGTGAATCAGAGAGGGTCCCACTTTCCTGGGGTTATGGTAGTATGGGAGGGTTTGACATCAGTTACTTAAAAAAAAAAAAAAAATACCCTACTAGACCTTCTGTTACCTGTTGTTACGGTATAGGCATCTATATGCCCATAGTTCTTAAAGATCTGGAATTAAGCTAAAGTTTGAGCAGAGAATCCCACCAAAGAAGGAAGGAAGGAAGGAAGGAAGGAAGGAAGGAAGGAAGGAAGGGAAAAAGGAAGGCAGGAAGAATGTAGGCAGAGGAAGGAAGGAAGGAAGGAAGGGAAAAAGGAAGGCAGGAAGAATGTAGGCAGGCAGGGAGGAAGGCAGGAGGCAGGAAAGCAGGAAAGAAAAAAGAAAAGAAAGGAAAAAGGAAGGAATGGAGGGAGGGAGGAAGAAAAAGACAATTCACTTTATTTTTCTGAAGGTCTAACTCTATACCATCTGGAGAGACAGGGATGAATTTGATAACAAATAATCAAAACAGGATGTCAATATTTCATTAATTTGACAAACTTGTCCTGAGCAATTACTGGTCTGTGTGGTTAGGATTTGAGAATATACACATTTGTTGGATGAAATAATACTCATTGGAGCAGGAATAGGTAAGAGGTCAAGAAAACCATGAACAAAGACACAAATAAGTGTGGTACAGACTAGATACAGTCTGGTGCTAATAACCACTCAATATTTAGTTAATTAAAAAGGAAAGATCAAAAGTAACCTGGGGTGCGGTTGGGTTAGCGGTGGGGTGGTGGGGTGGTGGGGTGGTAGGGTGCAGGGGGCAAGCAACAGTGCCAGGTGGGGAAGGTGGGAACCAGAGGCAGAGGTGGGGCCTGAGGTGCAGCCCTGGGGTGTAGGGAGGTGGGGAGTGGGAGGTGTGTGCTGTGTGCCGAGTCTGTCCTGGCCATACAGGTTGCTCCAGCTGGTCTAGGACCACTAGTGGTGCCTCACCACTCTGCTAGGGGCCAGAAAAAATGTAAAAAAAGAAAAAAGGGGTGGTGGTGGAATGATCTAAATTTGAATTTTACTTTAAATTGCTGTAGCCTCAAAGTTAAGAAATTATAAAATAATTTTGTTCTGGTCTCTCTGGCATAATCTAGTCTCAGTCTATTCAGTAGTTTTATAGAGCAGATCAAATTACATACTATTACCCAGTTTGGGGGATGGGGGGACTCTAACATTAAATCACTTATAAGCAAGAGATATATTAAACTTTTATTTGTCTTTGGGGTTTTCAAAAAAAATGGGAAAAAATCTTCTGATATGATTATAGTTACAGATTTTAGGGATGATACCAGTTTGCAACTGGCAGAATTTTTTTTAATCAATAGAAAGAAAGAAAGAAAGAAACTGCTTAGTGATGTTGGAAAGACTTCAGGGTTCAGAGCCCACAGCCAAGAAAGAATTGTTGAGACATCTTTGGTGTAAGAAGGTGATGTTATTAAAGCACAGGGATAGGACACAAGGGCAGAAAGAGCTGCCCGAGGGTCCTGAGGAGTCGCCAGTTATATACTTTCAAGTGGGAGTGGTTTAGGGTTAGCATAAGTCTCTAAGGAATTTTGGAAACAAGGTTTCCATGACCTTGAAGGGGATAGCTATTGTTGGGAAAGGCTCATTTATTACTGTTTAGTAAAACCTGACTTGTGAGACCTTTCACAAGTATATCAGTGGGTCATATGCGTGGGGGATGATTGCCAACACTGGGGGGGTTTAGAGATAAGGGAAATTTCCAAAGGAATGTTTATATGTTAAAGTAGGCTTACAGGATCCTGGGGGATGGGGGTGGTCAGGCTAGGATTGTCTTTTGCCTTTAGCAAAGTGTCAGCATCCAGGCAGCTGTGTCCCTAGAGGAATGTCATTCTGCCTGTTTCAAGGACTTGCCCATGGGGTGTAGGTAGTAAGGAAATTTAATAATATCCCTTCTGCCTTTGTTTCCCACATCACTTAGCAGTAATTGAATACCTAGATGCCAGAAATTAGTCTGAGCAATTTGTACATGTTATTTAAAGGTTGAAACAACCTTAAAATAGATACTATTATTATTTTCAATTTGCAGATTTGAAAACTGAGACATGAAGACATGTACTCTGGGTCACAGACAAAGTGTGCCCTCAGTGTTGTCTAGACAGGGGGATGCCAGAAGCTGGGGTCATTACAGACCATTCTATCATGGCCTCTTTCATCTAATATGGTCATTGATGACATTTTAAATGAGCTGCGCGTGTCTTTTGAGATTATCATTGTTGAAACTTTACATCTATATAAATAGCTTTCAGAAAGTTAAGAATTTTTGAGTTATGCATTGCTTCCAACAGAAAACTTTGAACAAAGAAATTTTAAAAATCTAGAATTATTAGATATACCATTCAACCTCATGCCAACTATTCTCTACCCATTACACGATATGACATACGAGGGAGACTGGAGTAAAAACACTGTGACTTTTAATATCATTTACTAAATATACAATCTGAAGCAGAATGCTGTACCTTTTTGAGCCCCAATATTCTAATTTATTCTGTGAAGTTATTCTGAAGTCTAAGTGGGATAACTTTTTTTGCAAAATAGTGAAATGTATTTATATTAATTTTGATGGTGGCAAAATTCTTTGAGTTTATTTAACAAAAATCTTCAGTGATAAAATATATTACTTAAGTCATGGCTATGGTAAATGCAAAGTGAGGCAAAGAAAACTAAATTTCTCTGCATAATAAAAGATGCATTTATAACATTTGCTTGTCACAAAAGAGAGGTGAGGTAAATGGCCTGGCAAGGAAACAAGCTGGATGAGGACAAGCATCATTAAGAAACAGGGAGGGAAGGAGAAATCACAATGCAGGATAGGGTTGTGTGGAGGGAAGAGCATTCCAGTAGTGAAAATAGCAGGTTGGGATGCCTGGCTAGTTCAGTCTGTTAAACATCTGCCTTTGGCCAGGTTATGATCTCAGGGTCCTGGAATTGAGACCCACATCAGGCTCCTGCTTCTCCCTCTCTGCTGCTGCTCTCTGTGCTTGGGCTCTCTCTCTCCATGAAATATATAAATAAAATATTTTTTTAAAAAAGAAAAAAGAACAATGGCAGGTTTATTTTAGGTCAAAATTGTCTAATACTCAATTTTTTTTCTTTTTTTAATAACCTGGAAAAAAAAAAGTCTTCTGACACTCCGCAAGTTCAGTCAAAAGTTTGTATACACACAATCTCATCTTCCTCATATTTGGTATGGGCCCCCCAGGGCATACACATGGCACAAAATACAGCTAACATTTTCTGAAGGTGAGACCAAGAGTGAGATGGAGCATTTCCTAGAAGCAGAATTGTGTTCAGAAGTTACAAAATGAAATGGATGTTCCTGTCCCCTACCTCAGGCAATTCCATGTAGGTTTCTTGGCCTGTGTGAGACCACAGAGTAAAGGGAAATGTTAAGCCTTCGGGGAGTCCTGTCCTCAGTATTACATTTATAAAGGTTTTCTGTGGTCCCCTGCATAGAAGGATATCCGAAAGACACCGTCCATTTTTCTTTTTTTCACCAAGATAAGGGGAGCAACAATGGTTAACTATGCATCCATCCTTTTCTCTTGTTTCTTTTGATTTTGTTGATATTAAGTGCTGGCCAAAGCAGGCAGAAAGAGGGATATGTTTTTCTTGGTGAACACTGAAAGTTTAATCCCATGGGCAGCAAAGTGCCTAAGCTGTCACTGTTCTATATCCTGGAATTTCCAAAATTGACCATTAGCTCTTCCTATTCATTTTAAATCCTTAGGCAAGAAATACTACTGAAGAATAAGTCAGCTGCAAATCCCACTGCACAGCTCTTCAAGAGTTACGCGCTCACACACAGAGCGGTGTGCCTGAGTTCTCTGCCAGAGTTCCTGTGTCTGGCGGCACAGGAGAGAGCTGGAACAAGGTCTTCGGTTCCACTGGAATCATAGACCTACTGGAGGGGGTAAGAGCAGAAACAAGGTATTCAGGATGGGGATGCTGTATCATAGATTTCTTGTTTTATGTAATACTATATAACATCATATGCTATTTAATTTATATAACAGTACTACAATGGCAAGTTCACCACTCTTTTGTCATGTATTTGTTCAAGAAGTATTTATTGAGTGACCTCCATGTTCCAAATACTATTTGGCAATTTGACATACACAGCCACACATATATACACACACACCTACACACACATACATGCACACACACACGCACAGAATTTCTGCCTTCATGGAGGTTACATTGTAGTTGAGGGATAATAGGTATAAAAGTAGATGATGGTCATGAGGCTAGGTAGGTAGATAGACTGACAGAAAGATGGATAGATAGAAAATTTCAGGTAGTTTTTAGTTTACAAAGGAACTCATATAAGATACATCAATAGTGACAAAAATTAGGTCAGGGTGAGAAACTCAGGAAACTCTCCTGAGAAAGCAATGTTTCAGCTGAGAACTAAGAGATGTGATGCAGGCAGCCGGTTGATATTTGGCAAAAGAGGGATCTGGCTCTGCAGTGACATTGTTCTTCTGTTTCCTAATATCTGTGTAAACATATGTGCATAATTTATGCATAGACACATATGTGTCTATGCATAAATAAGATATATGTGACACACATTGCAACACATGCATATATGTTTGTGTGTGAAGTTTTAAAATTGTAAAATCTCCATAAGAATCTACCTGTTAATTGATCTATAATCATTTCCAAAGTGAAGATTAAGGACTAATTCAAGTTTGAGATGTATACAACATACAGGATGGCGCATTGTTTTTAATATTAACAAACAGCATTTTCTTTTTCTTTCTTTCTTTTTTTTTTTAAGATTTTATCTATTTACTTGAGAGAGAGCAAGGTAGAGAGAGGCCTGGGTTGGGGGTGGGAGGGCAGAGGAAGTAGGAGAAGAAGGCTCTTCACTGAGCAGGGAGCCCAATGCAGGGCTCCATCCCAGAACCCCAAGATAGTCACCTGAGCCAAAAGTAGACACTTTACCAACTGAGCCACCCACGTGCCCCATAAAACAGCATATTTCATTAGTTAAATTGTTACACTTAGCCAATGTAAGTTAATATACATTGGGGTGCCTGGGTGGCTCAGTTGTTAAGCATCTACCTTCAGGTCAGGTCATGATCCCAGGTTCTGGAATCAAGCCCCACATTGGGCTTCCTGCTCAGTGGGAAGTTTGCATTTCCCACTCCCTCTGCCTGTATTCCCTCTCTTGCTGCCTCTCTCTCTTTTACCTACTTGATTTACTAAATAAAAAATCTTAAAAAACCATAACTTAATATACATTAAAACTTATACTAAAAATGAATTTAAAACCAGATGAGTTTGCAATTGTTGAACGTAAAATTCCAAGTGATTATTACACTGATGTGTCTTTCTTTATTTGTTTGTTTGGAAAGTTTCTTCCAATTGGACTTGTTTTTATTTTCTCAAAATCATATTATCTCTCTGCTGATAAAATTAACATGTATGTTCTTTGTCTTTGTAACAGAATTACAGAAATTAGCCCATTAAACTAATTGCCTAAAATTATATTAAATACATTGTGCTTTTAAGCTTGATATATATAACAACAGCAGTGGACCATTAAATGAAAAAGAGTCCTCAAATATAAAGTAGTTTGTAGAGAAAAGAGTATAAAGCAAACAGATAAACCACCTGAAAATGCTGACTCTATGCAGCTATGAGTCTAAGAAGAAGGTTTTTTTTTTGTTTGTTTTTAATTTTATTTATTTATTTGACAGACAGAGATCACAAGTAGGCAGAGAGGCAGGCAGAGAGAGAGAGAGGAGGAAGCAGGCTCCCCGCTGAGCAGAGACACCGATGCTGGACTGAATCCCAGGACCCTGAGATCATGACCTAGCCGAAGGCAGAGGCTTTAACCCCCTGAGCTACCCAGGCACCCCAGGAGAAGTTTTGACATAACTACCATCAGTGTGATATAAACTGGGAATATTCTGATGTATAATTTAAAGAAAGCATTGGAGAGATTTTTTTACCTTCTGGCTGCAGATGACATTGAGGGAAGGATGGATGAGTAGTGGCTTAGCTTTGGCCAAGATGTTTGTTCGCCTGGGTTACTACATTACTACTGTGAGATTTATATCTTACTCTTTTTTTTTTTTTAATCTTTTTTTAAAAAAGATTTTATTTATGGGACGCCTGGGTGGCTCAGTTGGTTAAGCGGCTGCCTTCGGCTCAGGTCATGATCCCAGCGTCCTGGGATGGAGTCCCACATCAGGCTCCTTGCTCGGCAGGGAGCCTGCTTCTCCCTCTGCCTCTGCCTGCCACTCTGTTTGCCTGTGCTTCGCTCTCTCTCCCTCTCTCTGACAAATAAATAAATTAAAAAAAAAAAGATTTTATTTATTTATTTGACAGACCAGATTACAAGTAGGCACAGAGGCAGGCAGAGAGAGAGAGGAGGAAGCAGGCACCCTGCTGAGCAGAGAGCCCGATGCGGGGCTTGATCCCAGGACCCTGAGATCATGACCTGAGCTGAAGGAAGAGGCTTAACCCACTGAGCCACCCAGGCACCCTATATCTTACTCTTTAAAAAAATGAGTGAGGAGAAACTTCTGAAACAAATCTGTTCCAGAAATTTCACTAGCACGTACAAAAAAAAAAAAAATTGTATCAATGATATCAAGACTGGATATTATCTAAAAGTTAATTTCCATCCACAAGTGGCTTTCCAGGGGAAAAATTAACTTTTATAAAAGGACATTTATAAGCTTTCAGAGATAATCATGCAGGTAAACTTAAATTAGCTTCATTTCTTGAATCTTAAAATCTGTTAATTGTGGTTTCTTCAGTGAAATAGTAGCTATAGTGTCAATATATATATTTGTCATAATGAGTATAAAGGATTTTAGTAATTTTCATTATTTTGAAATATCCTTTATAAATTTTACTTAATAGTTGATTGCTTTCTTTATTAAAAAATGTTTAACTCAAAGTCTGGTAAAACTTGTAACAAAGTCTTAATCTTGTGCACTAGTTGAAAGATGTAAATAATTCTGTTAATTGAATATGGGCATGGATAACATTTTTTATTTATTTATTTATTTATTATTATTATTATTTTATTACTATTATCATTATTATTATTATTATTTTAAGATTTATTTGTTATTTGACAGACAGAAATCACAAGTAAGCAGAGAGGCAGGCAGAGAGAGAGGAGGAAGCAAACTCCCCATCCAGCAGAGAGCCCAATGTGATCCATGACCCTGGGATCATGACCTGAGCTAAAGGCAGAGGCTTAACCCACTGAGCCATCCAGGTGCCCTGATAATGTTTTTAAATATAGACAAAGATCCTTATTGAAACATATATACACAATTTATTTAATTTTAGGCCATACAGTTTTATACAATCTAAAGTGTCCTCAGCGGTTATTTAAGTGATTTCTATAGTTAGGTGATTTCTGTATTAGGTGATTTCAATTTTTTCAGGCTACCCAACTATTTGATCTAAAATTCAAATATAAGGATTTCAGTTCTATAGTATTTTTAATAAGCCATAATTCAATCCATGATATATAACTGTTCATAAGAGATGAGTTAATATTTGGTTATGCCTTGTAAATTGAGGTTGTTTTCAGTTTGAGATATAGCACTGTCCCTTATACACACAGAAACACAAAATACTAACTGTAACATGCCAGGGAGTCAAGGCAAAATTTTAAATATAAAACGTTTTGAAAATGTGTTGGAAAGAAAGGATTCAAAACAAGATCAAACAAGCAGGGTTCAGGTGTTCTTACAATGTGATGGTGTCTTGGACACTAGAAGCCCTTATCGTAGGCCAAAGTCTAAAATAGTATAAATAGGAACCTCATAGTGGTTTATTGTTCATGTTCTGAAAAGTACAGGCCAAGATGCAACCTTTACTGCCCCGATTAGAACATACATACTTGACAAAGTTATTTAGGACAAGAGGTGCACCAGTTCTCCCTGAAAGGATCTTGGAAATCCTCTAGCACCCTCCTCCTGAATTTCAAGGAGCTACAAACCACTGGACTATGGAGCCCTTTTTCCCCTTCCCTTTCTCAGCATCCATAAGAATCTCATAACCAAGAGGCCTGTGGCTCCAAGACAAAAAACTTAATATAAAAGACAACACTAAGGCAGAAAGGCTTCTGGAGCCTTGAGCTCCTTCAGCAATTCTAGGAAAGAGGGATCATTGTTGGTGGGGAATTACCTCTCTCTCTTGCATTCAGGTTGAAGGCTCAGTAATTCTTTATCTTTCCAGTTGTTTTGTTTTGTTTTATTTTTGTAAAACAAAAAACCATAAAAATGACCAAGCAGTGCAGATGTGTGGGTACCCTGGAGGGGGGTTCCCGGCATAGGATGGGGAGCAGAGTTGTTCTAGTTCATACAAAGCCTCATCTGTTGTGAAATTCTGTCCTCTTCCAACATCAGCATGAGCATATTGAGCAGGCTGCAAATAGGGTAATTATAATTTTTGGTAATAGTGAGTCCTTCCTGAGCCGATGGCTAGGAATGTTTCCCAGTCTGTTTCCAATTCCCCTGTCAAAAGAGCAGGGAAGTGGGTTATCTCTAGAGTCCTTTCTCCCTCACCTCCACACTTCAGGATGGAGAGGGAAACTTAAGGGTCTGTAGCACTCCAGAGGTGCTCTGAAATATTTCTGGCAATCAGTGGCCTTTGGGGTAGGCATCTATGCCCATTGTTGCCTCCCTTGTGCACACTGCTAGCCAGCTTGTTGAAGGTGGACTTAGACTTCTTGTTGAAGGCAACTATATCAACATGGTCCTTGCCCAGAGCAGTCATTGTCAGGAATAGGATCTTATGGACAATGCCTCTTTGTAGGTGCGGGCCAGTAGGAAGAGGCCCTAGAGTTTCCAGGAGAAGCCCTATAGCCTTGTATACCTCATGGAGACCAACAGGGCACAGTATCAACTCCAGTGGCTCCAGGCTAAGGGATGCAGGTGGTGGGCCTGACCATACAACCTCCTGTGGAGGTTAATTGTGTACCCTCCAGATTACATAGAAGGGTCAGGATATCGCATATCAGCTGCACCTACACAGACTCTGGATTAGGTGTCTGTCAAGGAGATGGGATCCTGGAGGAGCAGGGGTCCATCACAGGGGCCAGCACCAGCCATGTCTGAATACTGGGCAGGCACAGCTGCAGGAAATACCACAGAAGGTTCTAGAAGATAACTGGCAAGAGTCAGTTCAAGCAACACCAACAGCTCATAGCCCTCATTCTCTACCAACAACTCCAGCTCCTTACTCAGCAACAGGAGCTCAGGTATGCCCAGGCTCAACCCTCAACCTGCCAGGTGTGCCCCCCATGTGCCCATTGCAAAACTGGGAGTCACTAAGTGCAAGGCAGAGCATGGGGCATGGGTCCCTAAAAACAGGACCATCTTTGCTAATGCTGGCACTAGTAGGCACAGGCTTGGAATTGGAGAAACTGGGTTAGGAATTAAGGGTCTGGACACTGAACAGGGCCACAGAGGGGCAAGCACAGAAAGGAGACATCTCTAGTTTCTTTAAAGAAGTATCTATATGGATAATCTGATTGTGTTTTAGAGTTAGCATAATATTTGTTTTATTTGGAACTGAGCAATTCATGTAAATTTAAGGGTACTGAAAAGAATAATAAAATGAGATATTAATGGCAATATTAAGATCATTCTGGGTTAGAGGAGTCAAGAATCTTCTAATTATGCTTTAATCCAACCACACCTCTTTCCTGACATTTCGGGGAGATGTCTGTGCAAAGAAGCACAAGAAATAGATAAAGGAAATTGTGCTCTATTAATAGGTTCACAGGCCTTGTTAATTAGACTGGACCAAAGTGAAAGTGTTCTGCCTAAACTGAAGGTTCTAACTCTAAAGACTAATTAAAAGCTACACATGCAGTACAGGAAAATATTAACCAGAGAGATAGGAAGAGGATGCATAGATGCTTAATGCAATGTACCAACCTGGCCAGATATTGCTTTCTCTTCCTCTCCATCAGGTCTCTTCCAGGTGGGGCTGAGCTAGGTGGAGGTCCTGAAGAGGTAGACAAAGATGGTCGATTTGACTTCAAGAATCAGGAACTTACTTCATCTTCTTTCTCCAACTTTATGGAGAGAATGGAAGATGTGGTACAAAAGCTCATGCATTGTGAAATTGTTAGGAATGGTCTAGACAACGACAAAAAATAGTTATAGAAAGCCACTTATTTAAGCAAGCGGTTTACAGGCAAGAATAACAAAAGATAAAATGACACCTGTCTTCGGTCAAATCCAATGTGGCTTGAGTCTCATGCTATTCACCTCATAACTTTAAGATTGAAATTAAGAAAACTGAATAAAGAGGAGTATAGTCAATGATATTCTAATAGTGCTGGATGGTGATGGATGGTAGCTATACTTGTGGTGCACACAGCATAGAGTTGTCAATCACTATGTTGTACAGCTGAAAGAATGTAACGTTGTGTAATTGCTATGCTCAAATGAACAAAAATTAAAAGAAGAAAAAAGAAAACCTGAATAAAAAGAATGGAATTTTTGTCTATAACTTTCTATATGAGAATGTTATGCTGAATTAACTTTAAATCGTCACTTGAATTGTATATATCCTAAGTAAATTTTACTGATTCTCATATTTTGCTCTTGAGACTATCCTCTTCAGTAGTAGAGAATGTCTGATGGTTCAATTGTATAGTTTATGTAGTTTAAATTAACATTTACTATGCCTAGAGGCCCCTGGGTGGCTTGCTCAGTTAAGCATCTACGCTTGGTTTAGGTCACAATCAGAGGATCCTGGGATCAAGTCCTGCATCAGGTTCCCTGCTCAGTAGGGAGTCTGCATCTCCCTCTGCCTGCCACTCGCCCTGCTTGTGCTAGCTCTCTCTCTCTCAATAAATTAAATAAAATCTTAAAAAAAAAAATTTACTGTGCCTAGCACAATGAAGAAAACAATGGTATTGATATTGTTCTCATGAAGTTTATATGTTAGGGAATACCTCATGAGCATACATATAACAATATAACTATATAATTAAAATTAAGGTAAAAATGAAAGAGTTGTCAAATTTGACAACACTCTCTCTCTCTCTCTCTCCTTTTCTCTCTCTATATCTTTCTTTAGTCTGACCTGCCTTCTTAGGGGAGGTCCTGGCATGCTGGAGACCCAAGGCTCCACACAGGAACCTAAGTGAAAAGCAGTAGGGATGTGAGTGAGTTCTTGCCAGCAGCAAGCAAAACAAAGTTTTGTCCTGTCTTCCTGATTAAGGGTATCTGGGACCCAAGAGAAACTGAACCATGAAGGACACTTCCTACTTTTCCTATGATTCTTTTCTCAGGTAGCAGGTTTTGAGTAAATCCAGGAATCTTTCTGCCATGTATTTAACCTGGTCTCCTGATATTTTGTGCAATAGTTTGCTGGTAAAAATTCCTGATATTTGGTATAAAAATTCTATATATGACCCATTTTTGGCTTAGATCCAGCAGCATGATTGTTCTCTCCTCAGGAATGGATCCCTTTTTGTAAAATTTGAACTGTTGTTTCTGGAACTTTTAACTACTAGCCATAGTGGGAATAAACCTGTACAACGTGACCCCAGTGCCTACAGTCCTAAATATAAGCACTCTTCTACTGACTCCTTAATCTTCTCAGGAAATTTACAGTGCTTAGATTTTGCTTTAAATCTAAACTGGTCAGTATGGGAATGGTTTGCTCCTCAAATAAGTGGACCGGATTCTAACTGAAGATCTTCCGTCAGACCAAATCCTACTCAAATTCGCTGTCATCTGTTTTATTTAGATCTAATTAACCGGAGTCAGGTTCTTAAACCCTGGCTATCTCATTTAAAAACAAAACTAAACAAAACAAACAAAAATAAAACATGTTCTATGCTCTGTTTCCAGAAACAACTGAAAAGACTCATTTTTTAACTCTTCAGTATGCTTCTTTCAAAGTTTGTAGACATTTCAGATAATTCCTTTTTTTTTTTTTTTTAAGATTTCATTTATTTATTTGACAGGCAGAGATCACAAGCAGGCAGAGAGGCAGGCAGAGAGGAGGAAGCAGGCTCCCCGCGGAGCAGAGAGCCCGACGTGGGGCTCGATCCCAGCACCCTGAGATCAGGACCCGAGCCGAAGGCAGCGGCTTAATCCACTGAGCCACCCAGGCGCCCCAGATAATTCCTTTTTAAATCTCTTCTAATTTTCTCAATACTCCTTCCCTGAGCATTTTTTAATCATATTCATTACTTTATTTCGAATAAAATACTAACAGATGCCAAACTGTTATATTTTAACATTCCTATTCTGACCTCTCTTCCTAACACCTGTGCTCTTATGCCCTATGTCTGAGATGGGTACTTGTCCACCAACATTTATTAAGTTCTTCCATAGTACAGGTTTATTACTTATATACAGCTTTCCGGCCACACCGTATATTTCTTAGCTCCTCCTCCATCTTGGTTTAACCACATAACTGGGGGCTGAATGAATGAATATAGGTATCACAGTTCCAGCTCAAGGATTTGAAATACAAATCTGCCCCTTCCATGCTTTGTTATTACTTCTACCAGCTATGTGTTGGTAATAAAAGAAATAAGGGATGGTGGAACAAGAGCCCCAAAGTGGAAGAATGTTGGGTCACTGAATCACTACAGGAAAGAAAGACACACTACAGCCAAGAATAGCAGACTACAATAATTTCGTAAGTGATAAATAAGATTTTATTTCAGATATTATGTATTTTAGATAATTTTATTATCACCACACTCCTGCCTTGAAAAACAACCCAAACCCCTTTTCCCTGAGTAACTTCAACGATTTTCCTTTGGAAAATCTTCTGTGGACTTTCCTGTACCAGGTTAGGTGTTTGTGCTATGTGTTCACCTCATCCATATGATATCATGTATCATGTTCTTCATTAAGCCCTACTTCCTTGTTTTAATTAAACTTCTGCAAGTAGGCTGCACTTGTATTTGCTGACAGAATAGGAGCACGTCATTTCTGCCTTGTTTCAGATAACATCCCCAGCAACTAGCCTTGTGACTTGGGACATGTGAAGTGTTAAGTAAATATGTACTCAAATGACAAATGATTGAAAACAAACGAAGAGAAAGCCACATTGATTAAAGATTCAAAGGCTCCAGGGATAGCTTAAGAAGGCAACAGATACACTATTTTGAAAAGTGTTTTCTCTTTATTTATTTAATAAAGTCTTATAACTTCTTCAAAAATATTTCCATTTGCAAATTTGTATAAACTGGTTTTAATTCAGCGTTAGATTTTTAGAATTGAAATATAGTCAGTAATATGCACAATACCATGTGAGGGTTAAAAGAAAAAGAATGTAATAAATGACCATTCTTATTTTTCTTATCTTCTGCAAAATGGTAGTCAATATTTGTGTCATGCTCATCAATATGCCTCATATACTTATTTAGCATTGATATATGTTAAATATAAATCAATATTAAAAGTGTTAGTGGCTGTGCATATCTGCATTCAGTATGATTAATTTCCAAAAGAAAAAAAAATTATCAGCAACCAAAACACTTCAAAAATGTAGTTTAAAAATGCAAAGAAGCTTTTACTAGATTAGCCAACCATGTGAAAATAGCATCTTTGAACTATAGATATTTTTGCTTAATATGACAGCTAACTAAGCTTTTTTTAAGTGCATTTTTTCTATGGAAACTGAAAAGCTTTTCCAACTCATTTATAGATGAGACATTTTTATATAGTCAAAGGGAGATGATGCTTGCTTCCTTACCTCTTCAATTTTAGGTACTTGTACTCCTAAATAAAATGGATTTTATTCAGGTTAATCGCCTTTAGTCAGAATCTGAACTGCTTCTTGTTAAGTTCTTTTGCTCTAAGGTTTAAACTACTTCTTAGATGTCTCCTTTCATAATTAAGATAAAATCCTCAATTAAAATCCCTTCTGAAAGAGTTCTGGCTTATTGTTATAGTGCCAAGGCTATAGAATTAGCCTAATTCACTGTGAGATCTCTAGACTTTCTAGTGTAACTGAAAATGTCCAGTAATTCATGTTCATCTGAGTACATTTACCAATTACAAGTTGAACATTCCTTTGAGACTTAATAAGTGTGTCCTTTCTTTTAATACTCTTACTTGTGATTCACTATTCACTTTTTAGTTTCCCTAACCTATCAATTCTAAAAGCATCAGCAATTAATTATTTATTCTCCTGAGGTTTTTATTTTTGAATTATTCTTAAGAAGGAAGAGATATTTGGTATGTTATATCTTATGTCTGAGCCTTGTCTAAAATACCTGGTCAGTATTTGGAACAAGTTATATCATTCAACATTCTTATTTTTCCATACAACCACTAAATAGGAATACAGAGTTCTAAATACCACTTTTGCAGTCATGAGTTTTTCTCATGCTTCCATGTATGTATCTGAATTTATCCTATTATCAGTGAACACTTTCTTTTTATGGCAAGTTGTTTGTTGAGTTTTAAAAGTAGGGCATAAGAACCTAAATCATTATTCATAATTCAGGGAGATCTAAACAAGTGAATTTTTGTAAATTGAATTATAGTATGGCCCTTGTGATTGTGTTTGTCTCTTAGTACTTTGGAACATCTAGAAGCTTTAGAAAAGTACACAAAGGGTCAACACTATAAACATAATGATGAAAAAAATATATAACAGTGAATGCAGATAATATCAAAATGAAATAAATGACAATTTTCATTAGCAAAAAGTAAGCTGACTTCGTAAAAGCTCAGGGTGTCAATAATCTTACTTTTCCTTTGTATACTCCCTATATAATAGAAAAAATAATATTCAAATTTTATCCTTTTGGAATATTGTACTGTGCCTGAAATCACCATGTTTAAATGGTTTTTCACTATCATATCTCTTCTTTCTTGCTTAACTGTTTTTGGTCTTTTCTAATATCTTGAGAATTAACATGGCGTTTTTCATTATTTCGCATTTCCAATGCGTTCAATCTGTCTTTTCTCTAAGGATCCATGTAGTTCTGTGCATGAAGATAAAATAGATTCCATTTTAAATTGGTTTAATAAATAAAGTGCTTATTCAACAGTAACCCAGGGAACATCATATAATAAAATATGGTAAAGGAAGGCCACTGTCACAGATTAGGTTTCCTGGGAAACAGACTTGGACATGGAGTATGATGGAGCTCTGTTCAATGCTTCATGCCACAGGGCTAGGTTGGCTTACCAGGAACCGGAGTACTTTGTCCCTTGTAAGGTGATCTTCTTCAGTAGAGGCGGTTTCCAAAGTGAGCTCACAGTGAAGAACTATCAGCCAACAAGACTTCCCGGGAGCTGAGGGAATAAATCCTCTAGAACTGAGGGTGGTTTCTGGGCAGCACGGCATCCACAGTGGGCAGTATGCATAAAATGATCATCTTGACAGGGAACTAAAAGTTCTTACAAATTTGTATAAATAAAATCATGAACTCAAAGTTTATAGTTATTAATATTTAAAAAGTGGAAGGGAACAGTATCATCACATAAACAGAGTTTATGTGTTTATGTTCTGCCTCTTCTTCCTTTTTTTTTTTTTTGGACCATCCTATTATTAGTAATTTTTCTCTTGTTCTCTTTCTCCCTCTCTCTCTGCCTTTTTCTGATAAATATCTACTTTCCTCAAATTCTGTCTCTGAATTCATAATCTCTCCTCCTTCACACCCTCAGATATCTTTCCTTCAAGGTCGTGATGTCGATTAGCAGCCTTGGGGTAAATAATTCTGTAGAAGTAAGGTATGTAATACAATGTGTATATCTTCCACGACATTAAATTGAAAATAACTCTTCACAAAACAGTTTCTGTAAAATGAAGGTGTTTCTTCTTCATTTATGTCACCTGAAACTTTTGGTCTATCTTATCCTTTACAACCTGTGATTGAAAGGGCACCCCAGCAGTGATTATTTTCCTAATCCCATATGTATCTCAAAAACTCTGATTTTACAGATAAAAGTAATGAAAGAGCTTAAGTCACTTTTTCAAGACTGCAAAGCTAGTTACTGATCTTTCCATTGTATCTTGATTTTTACTTAGTGTCCCCATGGCTCTCATGGTGCCCTCAGCATAAGCAGCATTTGAGAAATATTTATCATTGAAAATAGAAAGAGAGAAAATAAACAACAACAAAAAATGACTTTCAGTAAGGGAATACCAGGCAACAAACCCAGAAGAAAAGGGAGCTTTTCTATGGTCAAGATTTTAGAACACATGCGTTATTGTAAAATTCACAATGTGTATGGTTTCACTCATATGTGGAACATAAGGAATAGTGAGAGGACCACAGGGTAAGGGAGGGAAAACTGAATGGGAAGAAATCAGGGAGGGAGACAAACTATGAGAGATTCTGGACTCCTGGAAAAAAACTGAGTTACAGAAGGGAGGGTGCAGGGGGATGGGGTAACCGGGTGCTGGGTAATAAGGAAGGCACGTGTTAGGATGAACCCTGGGTGTTATACACAACTAATGAATCATTGAACACTACAACAAAAACTAGTGATGTACTACATGCTGGCTAATTGAACATAATAAAAACATTCACAATGTATAAAAACTCATGTTAAAGTTTATTTAAAGGTTATGAGGTTGTCCCTGCTTATCCACAGTTTGGGTTACTGTGGTCAGTCCTGGTCAGAAGTAGATGATCCTCCTTCTGTCATATTGTCAAAAATTCAATAGTAGCCTAGTGCCACGCCACCCTACGTAGGTACTTCACCTCATTTCATCTCATCCTGTAAGCATTTTGTCATCTCACATCATCCCAAGAAGAAAGGTGAGTACAATACAATAAGATACTCTGAGAGAAGCCATATTCAAGTGACTTTTATTACAGTATATTGTTATAATTGAACTGTTATTATTGTTGTGAACTCTTCCTGTGTCTTATTTATAAATTAAACTTTTAAATTTATAAGTTAAATATACATCGGTGATATGCATAGGAAAAAGCATATATATAGTGTTTGGTACTATTCTCAGTTTCAGGCCTTTACTGAGGGGGGTTAGAACATAACCCATGTGGGGAGAGGGGGACTACTATATATTCTGGATCATAAGTACCCTTAGCAGCACCCTAGAACTTGGAAGGAAATTAACTGGGCTCCTGGTCATCACAATATGATTCCATCCATTTTAGGACAAATAAAGTAAGTAAATTAGGTTGGAACAGGGAAACATTTACTGATTTTATCTTTCCCTTTAGAAGGATTATTCTAAGAAAGTGAGAAATAGAGTGTATCTCTGGTCATGTAAACAGGACTAGGTAATTTTAATAATGACTCTAGTAGTCTCATGACATCAGTTTGCCTTAGGACGACATCACTTACATCTTCTAAGACATCCGAGGTTCAGTTTCTTCTAGCAGAAAAATGAGAGCTTTCTCTCTGGCCTCCAGGGCTTCCCTAAGTATGAAATATTTAGCTTTAGAGTTCTCTAAATCTATGACTACCTCTTGCTCATTTCTAATGTATCCCTTCTCATTTGTGTGTCTTACTTCATTTATACACACTTTTAAGGTCCTCTGCTTATTATACAATATTTCTTGCAAGCTTACATATTCCTTTGGGCACATTTTCTCATATGTGAAACATGTTCATGAGTAAAACATCAGAATTATACTTTTGAGAATTCCTATATGTTTAGCTCCTGAAATATGACTAAATTTTGTTATGAGATGCTAAGTCAAAGCATGTAAATGATGTCATGTGAGGCACCTCTATTGTGTTAACTTTCTATAATAAGGGGAAAAAAGAAACCCTGAACTATTCTGAGTAACAAAACACTCTGGCTTTAAGAAATTCATAAAAATACTACCCACCTGGATATTTATTTTACAAAACAGATATGAGATTTTGCTTTTGTGACATAGATACGAATTTTTGATTTGAATGGCTTTTACTGATTTTCACAGATTTCCAGTATAAGACTTTTAATGAGTAAAAATTTTCATTGCTCCATTGGCTAAATCATTACTTGTATAATCACATCTCCCCATTACTTTTTGTCTTTAATTCTTTGCTGGTTAATCAGAGGTCCCCACTTATGATTCTTCCACTATATAATGCTAAAGCAAGCATTTATCTTGCACTTGCCCAACTTATTATACATTTAATTCTTGATTTAAAAGTAAACACTAGGATAAATACAGTTTGCAAAGATTTTCTAATAGCTTACGTTAATTCTGGGTTCCCGTCTTTGGATATTTTCCCCTTGCTCGTATGATCCTTCAGATCATTGTTTCTATTCCTCAAATCCAAAGAGATCCCTCATTTGAGTGCTAATATTAATTTCTGGAACCAGATTCCACAGAGTACAGAAAGGCTATTTATTGTTACAGAGCAGCAAAGCCTTGAAATGGCCTCCAGTTCTACATGCTTGCTACAAATTTTCATCTTCCAGAGTGTACCATTTGGCATAGTTGTGTTCAAATTATGAAGTGCTTCTGTATAAATCTACAATTAAAAAAAATAATTCTCCTGAAGTAGTCCATGGGGAGAAATACAGCAAATAAACAAGACACTCACTGAAAAGGATCTTCTGAAATGTAATTTAAAATAGTTTCACTGCAGAGAATTTCATAATTAATTACTGTTATGATTATTCAAGTTTTAACATATTCTAGCAAAAGTCCATCCAGTATAATTATATGTTAAAATAAGTGTCTATTGTACCTTTTAAACTCCTAAATTTTGTTACATTTTGCCGTATGAGATCATGTGAATGATTTTGCCGTTTATTGTGCCAGTTCCCATTGCTTTCCAAAACTTAAATACTTTCAAATATTTCAACTTGTTATAAGTCTCTCATCATTTTCTCTCTTTTGTAGAAGGAGTGAAGGTAAGGAAAAAGAATATAGAATCTTCTATAGAGTTGAATATTGTCTTAATACAGATTGAGACCTTTTCTGAGTTACAGTGTGTGTCTTCCTCTCTATGAGTTTGCAGATTAGAAAAGATATCTGAACTCTGAAGTCAGATTGACTTGGTTTTAAATTTCAAATCCTAGCTGTGGAACTTCAGAAGAAGTGTCCTTTTCTCTTATGTAGAAGGAATACTTCAACCTCCCTTGTAATATGACTATGACCAATACATGAATTCATGCTCAGGAGCACATTTGATTGTTGGTACATCTCAGTAAATATTGTTTTGCTCTTTCATTAAGTGGAAGAAGAAGCTCTATGTGAGCTTTGTGATCTAAGCTCTGAGGTTTTTGAATAAAATTTTTTTTAACTCTGCCAAATAGTTCAGACATAAGTTTTGAAATTCTTGAATTAATAATAAGAAGCAGCATATTTTGAACACTTAATATTCCAGGCACCAAAGAGTCAGAGAAGAATTTAAAGTCTTTTTACTCAGTATTTCTGTGTTTATTAGGGAAAATTATATAATGTATTTTTTGTAACATACATTATATGATATACATTTTATTAAATATGTGTTCTATTAGAGGTAAACTCTAATTAAAATAGACCTTATTAGGGCACCCAGGTGGTTCAGTTGGTTAAACAAATGGCTCTTGACTCAGGTTATGATCTTGGAATCGTGAAATTGAGTCCCGTGTCAGGCTTCACGCTAAGCAGGGCGCCTGTTTAAGATTCTCTCACTCTCCCTCTGCCCCTCCCCACCCCTGTTTGTGCTCCACCCCCCGTCTGACTAAAAAAAAGAAAAAAAAAATATATATATATACAAATGGATTTTATTTTTCAGGTTCACAGGTTCATAATATATATATATATATGTATATTATTTAGATTTTATTTATTTATCTATTTGACAGACAGAGATCACAAGTAGGCAGAGAGGCAGATGGAGAGAGAGGAGAGAGAAGCAGGCTCCCTTGCTGAGCAGAGCGCCCGATGCGGGCTGGATCCCAGGACCCTGGGACCACGACTCAAGCCGAAGGCAGAGGCCCTAACCCACTGAGCCACCCAGGCGCCCCGATTTATTAATATTGATAGATATCTTAGACCCCATGTATCTGAAGGATAAGGAATATCTCTTTTTGGTGATTAATGATTTTTCATCTTTTGTCACCTCATAGTGTTTACAAAAGACCTGAGATTACTGATATGTAGACCATGTACCTATCACAGGTGGTGCAGAAGGCTGTGTTAACACTGATTTAATTATCATTGCAATTTTATTTTTTCAGTAAATTGAGTCATGTTTTTTTCAAAGAAATATATGTAAATGTTTGAGATATTTTCTATTTAATATCGTCCAGCTCAATTTAAGCTCATCCATGGACAACACAATTCATTTCCTTTAGTTGTTACTTCTGTTATTTCTGTTACTATTTATTTTCAAATAACATCTATGCTTTTATTTTTTGATTCATCTGTTTTAGATATTCCTACACATTTATTCATCACCTGTTTCCTACTGTATAACTTAACTATCTTATCACTCTCTTCTTTTGTCATTTCTTCAAATATTGGCATATTGCATTCATTCTTACCATGCTATGACTATCTAATTTTGGTCATTGCAAGTTCAAGTAATCTTTGATGATTATTTTTCCACTATATAATGTTTTATGTCCATGGTGATAAAATTTGTCTTTTTAGAATCATTTGCTTGAATTCAAAAGAATTATCCCTTCTTTATCTCAGCAAGCCAATTTCTGTATCAGTCATTTGTCAATTTGTAATTTTCAATTCTCAAATACATGAGATAATCTATACAATTTATTTATTCATTTATTCATGTTTGTTTTGTTTTCCTGTGGATTCAGTCTGAACTATTTGATTTTTGGACTTAACAGCAAGTTTTACAGCCTGAACTTTCTTGCTTTCTAATGTAGGAAATCATGGTGTCCAGACATTTCTTTATTTTTCTTGGTTTCCTAAGAATGGGTATATGTTAGATAATCTGTGAGCCTTGTGTGTTTGAAAATGGTTTTCTCTCTGAATCTGCGAGTAAGAGTTTGGCTCAGTGTAGAATGCTAGGGTTAAAATGTTTTCCTCTTTTTTAAAAGGACATTGCTCCATCATCTCCTAAATCCATTGGTGCTGGTCAGTGGTCTAATTTCTGCTCTCCACCTTTTGCTATAGAACCCATTTATTCTTACCAGAATAATTTTTGGTCTTTGATTTATCACTTGTCTTCTGAATTCTTGCAATCCAATAAATAGGCCTGGGCTTTGATTTTTTGTCAGTTTGTCTAGCTCCATGAAGGAAAGAGTCATGTTAGTTAATTAGTATTAGACTGCATCAATTAGTTGATGAATAGCTTGCCTGTGTTAACAGCTACAGCAAATCTCAGGGTCAGAGGCATGAACATTAACTTCCTCAAATGATACTGGCTTTCTTTTTGTGCTGGTAACATCAAGTTTCTTTTTTTAAGATATTTTAATATAAGTCAAAAACAAGGTCCATCAAAAATACTCATGATGTAAAAAGGTAGTGAACATGGATGGCCAGAATTACAAGGTGGCACACAGATGGAGCAAAATGCACAAGACAGATCTCACAATGACAAGGCAGAGTGAGAAGGTGGCGCTCCACTCTTGCTTCTGTACCTTTGTGCAAAGGCCTAATATTTCCAGTGCTTAAAGGCCATGAGATTTCCCCCAAATAACTTATTTTGAATCACGGGTGCCCTGTGATTCAGTCTTGGTATTTCTGTTTGGAGTTCTTAGTTTCGTACCACAGAGATGTAGGCTGCAATAGGCTCAGCGTTCTTTTCCAGTAAAAACACTGTGACTTTGAGGATATCCTGTTTGTTTCTATTACCTAGCTCAATGGCCCTACAGAGAAGGCTTTTATTTGATATTATCTGACCAAATATTTATAAAATGGTGACCTAAGTTGCACTTTTATGGCTCTTAATATCATGTTCTCAGCACACGGATTTGGATTGCCCAAAGCCTTTCTGGTGGATAAGAGAGATAATGATGACATGAGCAAGTGGCTAATGATTCATCATCAGCTCTCTGGCAGAGCTCTCCATTATTGCTCTTTATAGGAATGTGGACCCAAGATTGATTTTATTTGAGTGTTTATCACCCATTAGAGATTTTCCATGCCTGTATTCTTTCAAAAGGAAAATTGCAGTCATCTGTTTCTCAAACTCTGCTTTCTCTAGTTCAAGTAGTTGAATTAGTGATAGACACCTAAAGCCCACTTATAAGAACAACAGGCTATATTTTTCTATTGTACCCACATCAAAGTTTTAAGCTGCCAATTAGAAGTATTAAGGTCTTTTAACATATTTGTACCATACAAGATACCATCTTTTGGAACTTAGCTTCTGATCGGCCATTTTTTACTACACAGAGGCTCCGATATGTGGTTCATAAAGCACCTATCTGAGTGAAGGTGTTTCTGCTCTATGGGAGAAAAATTGGAATGTGTGTGTTCATGTGATTGTACATCCCTATACATGTATGAGACAAATACTATGGAAATAGTGAGAATCGGAAGATAAACTTCCTATAATAAATCTCAGCAATCCATACTTTTTAAAGAAGAACATGTCCAGAATTATAATGAATAATAGAGACTTTGCATTTTTAAAAATTACAATAGTTTCATTTGTTTATTTATTTATTTTACAATAGTTTTAAAAAATAGTTTGTAATTAGAATTTTTGGTCTAGAAACACTTTATTTTTTTTTAAGATTTTATTTATTTATTTGACAAAGAGAGACACAAGAGAAAGGGAACACAAGCAAGGGGAGTGGGAGAGGGAGAAGCAGGCTTTCCACCGAGCAGGGAACCCAATGTGGACCTCAATCTCAGGATCCTGGGATCATGACCTGAGCCAAAGCAGATTCTTAGCGACTGAGCCACCCAGGCACCTGGTTCATATACACTTTAATCATTACTGGAGTGTTACATTCTGGTAATATCCGTCACTGCTTCCTCATAAGTCTGGGAGCACGTATGTTTTAAAACACTCCATATAAACTTTTAATCTGGGCTGTGTCTTGTTTTAACAATCATTTTCACCTAAGAAATAATGGGAAAACACATATTCTTCCTAAATTGCTCTAAAATTAACTTAAATTATATAAGTAAAATAAAATAATTTTTATCTATTTCTCTTTATCAAATATATTTTGACTTGCTTTTAAACACAGAACATTGAGGAGGGAGTCTATCACATAATTTACCATAATTATTTTTTATCTTTTTGAACTAATTTTTGAATGTTCTTTGTAATACCTCTAAAAAGGTATAGCCTCCAATCAGTATTATCCAGATTTTGAATGCTTCCTCTCTCATTTTGTTAATCTCTGAGCTTAAGAAAAATAAGTTTTAACTGGAGATCAGTGGAAACAATTAACCTTGAGAAGAAGTATATAGCACTCTAGTTAATGGAAATATTTTTCACATTTTATTCACATGAATAAGATGACCTTAAAACACATCCTGGTTACCACTTCACAATAATAAGAGTTATATTAAATGACTTTAGGCCATGAAAAAAAATCAATTAAATGATCAAAACCTTGTTAGTGGAGAAGTTCCTAATACTAGATTATGCACATTGTCACACTGATGTATGTGGCTCATGTAAGTTGAAAGATAATAATTTTTTTTTTAATACAGTGTTTAATCCTCTGTGGGCCACGGGATGGTGTTATTAGAGGAAATGAAATGCATAGTATTAAACACTTAGTATTTTAAGGCCTGGCAGTTTTTGATTAAAAAATTCATGTTATTTTATTTCATTCTCACATGGTCCTATTTATTTTTCTTTTTGCTTATTTTATTTTATTTTGGCTTTTTTTTTCACTGTCGTATCAATTCTCAAGAACTTCGCACACACAGAAGTTGCTTATTAAAATCTTATTTATTTTTGGCCTGGGAATAGCATACTCATCCATCATTATAACAAATATCACACCCAAATCATCATTGAACTAGTTGTTCTCAAACTTTAGCATAAGAATTGCCTGGGGGACTTGTTAAAACAACAATTGCTGGGCCTACCCAGAGTTTCTGATTCAGTACATCTTGGCTATTCGTATTCCTTTTGATTTCCCAAGTGATACCATGCTACTAGTCCAGGGATCACACCTTGAAAAACAGTGACTTAAACATCTTCCTATTCTAAATGTACTGAAGGACTCTATTAAAAGGAACACATCAGAATAAGTAGGGAAAACCCCTTCATCTTGTAAATGTCTCTAGAACCAACTACTGATAAAGATTAATATCATGGGGGTGCCTGGGTTGTTCAGTGGGCCAAAGCCTCTATCTCTGGTTCAGGGCATGATCCCAGAGTCCTGGGATTAAGCACCTCATTGGACTCTGTTCAGCGGGGAGCCTGTTCCACCCCCCCCCCACCTGTCTTTCTGCCTACTTGTGATCTCTCTCTCTGTGTCAAATAAATAAATAAAATCTTTAAAAAAAACGATTAATATCATGGTCTGAGAAAAACAACAAAAATGTTTAACAGGCCCATGTTAATTTTCCCAGAGAAGATTCTCTCCCTCTGCCACTCCCCTGATCCCACATGGTGTCTCTCTCTCTAGAATAAATAAATATTTTTAAAAAATGTTTTCTTTCATCATCAGTACTTACCAAAAGCTTTCCCACTCTTCACACTGGCTCATTCTCATATCCAATTGCCTCTCTCCTCCCTTTAGCCCAAATGCCCATACCCATTCTCTTACTGTTATATTCCTTCCTATGCTCCTCAGCGTCCCTCGTTTGCTTCATCATTAAAAGTACTGTATAGAATGTAAGAGAAGGATTAATCAAAAATTGAAGTAATTAGTCTGGTTCTTATATGCTAATCCCACTGTGAGGACGGTTTTAATTTAGTCTCTTTCCTTTTCCCAGCATGGTTTCTGCCACACTCTTAACACGGTTAGCCTGCTTCAGTCTTACGGTCCTCAATCCAAAGAGATCTTTGGACAGCATTAAAATATACAAAGGTTCCTTGATATTTCAGTGAAATTTATAATTCTTAGTAAGTCACACAAAACCCTGGGCACAATTTTAGTTTCTTTTCTTTTCTTTTTTTAAGATTTTATTTACTTATTTGACAGACAGAGATCACAAGTAGGCAGATAGGCAGGCAGAGAAAGAGAGAAGAAAGCAGGCTCCCCGCAGAGCCGAGAGCCCGATGCATGGCTTGATCCCATGACCCGGAGATCATGACCTGAGCCAAAGGCAGAGGCTTAACCCACTGAGCCACACAGGCGCCCCCACAATCTTAGTTTCATCATACACTAATCTTTCTCAGTATTCTTTGCTCTGAATTACAAAACCATTTGCAACTCTTCAAAAGGTGCTTTGCCCTTTCTCCCTGATGCCTGGGCACAGACTATTTAATTTACTTGAATATCCTCTTTTTCTCTTTTCTTTCTAACTCTTATAAATTCACTCAGAGTCAGCTAATTTGGAAAGTTTGTCTTCAGTATTTGTAAAAATAAGATATTGGCCTATCCTTCTATTCCATATCTCTTTAGGTTTAATGTGCATTCAGATTTTAAAAATCATTTAAAACTCATGCATTAAAAATGGCATTTTTTCCAAATTAACTTTCATCTTGACCTTAAAAGTAATCCATATTAAATTGTTGCAAATTTTAAAATTATAGAACATGTACAAAAAATATTTTATATCATCAATACAATGAATCATGGCTATTCTCATTCTGGTTCTCCTTTTGGTTACATAATTATTCAAAAATATTTCATTTTAAGTCTGCTAGAATGATCTCATGAATGTATTATGGCCATATTATTGAGCCTAGATTTTCTATTTTTAAAATTAATAATAATAACAATAAGAAAAATTTTCATTGAGCATTTACTTTATGCTTGGAACTGTAGGGAAAATAGGGAATAATCTCATTTAATTACCACAATAATCCTATGGGGATGGTACTATTCTTTCACACATTTCCTGAAGAAGAAATTAATATCAGACATATTAAATGGCATAAGCAAGGTCATAGAACAGCTAGTGGGATGTCAAGAATGAAATATTTTTTTGTTCCAAAGAAGACGTCTTTTTAACACGAAGACCACAGAAACTTTTGTTTCTTTCTCTCCAATATGCTCTGCAAAATGCTGATTATCTGTTTTACCTGTTAGTCCTGGGAGTATGTTTGGTTTGTGTGCTGAGCCCTGCAGCTTTTCTTGACCTGCATGCCCTGTCTTTTTCTTTTCTTTTTTTTTTTTTTTTTTTTTTACCTTTTGTCTGGAATCCTTACATTGCAGTGATGAACAACACAATAGATTTAACTGCCTCTAGGGAAAAGAGATACTGTGGATTAGTCTTCAAAGAGAAAACACAAACAAATAAACAAAATAAAGTAAAAGTAATCACAATTTGCGAAGTCATATGAAGTTATATGATGGTTCCTTGGCTGAATAGATTTGTTTTGTTGTTGTTGTTGTTGTTTAAATATATAATCATGAAATAACAGATAACTTCTAAACAACATATTATACTCTAATTTTTTTCTTGCCCTTGTTGTCTTTTTGAGTCATTATTGTATTTTCAGAACTGACAAAAATGGCATAGAAAGTCAAGAATTACTTATATTAATCAAGTAATAAATGAACAAATTCATGGGTCATATTTTGCAAGAAAGCACATGCCACAGCTCCTGGGAAGCAGTGGTCCTGCATGATCAAACACAGGCTGTATACAAGAGGTATCTACTATTGTGCAAAGTCTTAAAGTTCAAAGCTCAGGATGAATATTTCTTTTTACAGCCATTACTGTATAAAAGGTAATCCTTCCTGAATTAAAAGACTATAATGACCAATTATTCTGCATGTCAAGTTTTATTCCTGGAAAACGTAGTAAAGAGTGTCTACAAAACATGCCCTGATAACTGAGTCTGTCTAGTCACTAATTCACAAAGGCATTGCAGAGATCCAGCATATAAATTAGGTTTATGTAAAACACATAATAATCTTTAATATGTAGATATACTTGGCTTACAGAAATATATGATATATGTTTCTTACCTGTTTGGGTCTACCCAAATAGGTGGCACCAGTAGGAAAAAAAAAAAAAAA